>JAPMOR010122872.1:13463-45921 GCA_026543865.1 Argiope aurantia
CTCAAAGCAATATGTATACGTGTGTATGTAAGACACAAGAGCGGGTTTAACGAGTGTTAGCTATTGAACGCTTCACAATTTTAAGGCATTCAAAAAATTCGTTTTCAAGAGTTTAACTGCTTTCAAAAACAATGCTGGGAAGGTTAAAGCCTCTAACATAGGTTTCGATTGATATTTAAGAATTTTGCGTAATATATTGTTTCTAAAAAATTGCCTAATTGCATATCCTGAAATATTTGCCTTTTACAATATCCATAAAAATCGCAGATAACTAGATTTTATCAGATTTGTCGTAGAATCGCATTTCGGAAAGACCGATTTTCATTATAAGGCTATGAAAGATAAGACAATTATATGGCTATTCCATTTCTTGTATCTCAATTAAAAGGAAAAGATTTACTTTCAAACATTACATTATAACCATGAAAATGTTACGTGAAATGGATCTAAATTAATTTAAAACAATTACCCTAAACAAATTCAAACAATTTCTTAGCTAAACAAATTCCGGAAACTCGCTTATATTGGAAATCGTATTAAGTAATTTGAATTCCAGCCTATTGAACATTGAATAATTGAAACCAGCTAAAAACTTACCCAATTCTTTCAAGTCAAATAAGGTATTTGAATTACTCCATTGTAATATTTAAAATTGTTGTGGAAGGATGGTAAATATATCTGTTGACAATGCATTACAGTACAATATGACTTATAATCTGTTTTTGAATTCAGGAATTTTTGATTCCACCTGATTTGAGATTTGTTATAAATTCATCACCAATATTATACGAAATTAATTTGTACCAAACAAATATTGTCTTCTGAAAAAATCTCTCGAATGAAATTGATCGTAATTACACAGAAGAACATTTAGCAAGAATGTTAAATAATTTGTAACATAGCATATCAGATAACTCTATAAATTATAAGTTATGGTTTCAATTAAAAGATCAGAGCTTTGTATTTAATTTTTCACTTGAAACTTACAGATATGCAAAAGAACCTAACTTGGATATAATTTTGTGTGATCCCATTAGAAAAAAATTGTTCGTAATGGAAAGATGAGATAGTAATTTAAAATGAGGAACTGTGATTAGACAATTTATAGCTTTTTCTACTTTGATAATGGTCTTTTTTATATCTTGCCGTAATCTTGTTAGTATTGTATCCATCTACATAAGCTGAAAATACGTTGAAAAAATATCAATTCAGCCATTAATGCAATTAACTATATCCTGAATTCATTTTGTAGCTGGGAAACTCTGATAACGAATCTAAATCTATTTCATTGTTTTCCTCTATCGTTTAAAATAGGGATAATGTTTATTTTTAGGATTAAATTTCATCATATTAATAGCTCCAAATTTTTCAGAAACGTTACATTGCATATATCTAATGCTTTAAGAAGTGGTAAACTTTTTTTCTGCGCTTTGAATCACATTATGATTTTTTGTTCTTTTTATCCATCCATGTTGGATGCGACATCTCGCTTTTCATGCAAAAGAAATTGGATGCATTACATATCATCTAAATATCACCTTAATATTCTTATGGAATGGAGCTCTTAGAAGTACTATCGTCACTCACCAA
This sequence comes from Argiope aurantia, assembly GCA_026543865.1. NCBI lineage: Eukaryota > Metazoa > Arthropoda > Arachnida > Araneae > Araneidae > Argiope > Argiope aurantia. The sequence goes on from JAPMOR010122872.1 coordinate 15,054, forward strand.
GTTTATACAACATTATTAGAAAAAAAAAGAATGCATTCCTTAAAGCTGTGAGTAGGTTCCCATGTCTTTCTTTAATCAATAGTTAACTATTTACTTTATATTCCGTATTCTTCTTGTATCTTTATATATCTCATATCTATATTTATTAATGATAAAAAATATTTTTATTGGTTGTTGAAAGAAATGTTTCTTTTTATACAGCTTGAATAAAGGTAATTCCTAAGTTGAGGATTCAATTCATCTAGAATAATAAATCAAAATTTTACTCAATTTTTTAATATGCAAGTTTATAGCGAATTCATTTGAGAAACCGTTCTCTGCATCCTGAATTATATTATCTTCAACTGACGTATTCCTTGTATATGTTGAATTATCTAAACATTAAGCGAACATTTTGATTATTTAAAGTGTTGACTTAATGTTTAAATAATTCAATGTTAGCTTAATGTTTAATAATCACATATAACATATTTAAAATTAATTATTGCAGAAATATTCAGGAATATTAAATTAAATTTTTAGTATTTTAAACTATTTTCGCACCATACAAATGATGAAATTAGGTTCTCAACGATTAACTGATACAAAGGAAATTTTAAAATATCCTATCACCCCAAATCCTTAGAAACACTCCAAAATGAATTTTACTATACCAGAATTCCAAACGATTCAATCTAATTTTAAAAAGTTTTAAGCAGAAGCTTATTTTTTAAACATAAGGCACATTCCATTAGGAAAAACGTTTAATATCGTTTTAACGCTAAAGAACGTTTAAGGGCTGAATACATGCAACTGATAAGGATCATTTGTAAAATATAAATTAAAATAACAAATTTAATGGATATAAAGCTCTCAAATATCTGTAATTGCAACTAAAATATTCCAAATATTCTGGAATGATAACAGGCTCATTTTAGATAAACATCAAAGGATGAAAAGAACGTAAATATTTATAACGTAAGGGACATAAAATTCTAAATGAGTAGCAACAAAACTGAGAGAGTGGTGTACTTCAGCATTTGAAATGTCTATTTTTAGAACTCCATTTATAGAATATGATTAAAGGTCATATGATAATTTCCTTTTTATATCCAGGAAGATAGTTTATTTTTTAAAAATATATGTAATAAAATATATGAATTATATAAATATAATTTGGTCGTTATTTGATTTAAAAAATCCCTATAAAAATAAATGTTTAAAATGTTATTATAAAAACGTTTAATTTTTATACTCGTATAATTGACATGTTCCTTAGCAATGCTTTTTTTCATTAATTGCAAGAAAATTCAAATTAAAAATGCATAATATAAATGAAAACAAAGTTTTGCATATTAAATTGACCCTGTAATTCTATCAAATTAATATAAATTTCTTGTTTTTGCGCAAAAAATGCATATAAACACAATTTTATATTTTTACTCTAAGATATTTTCACCAAATCAAATGCAATAATTATTATAAAAACTGATTTCTTTTTATTTAATCAAGTCCGCTTTCTAATTTAATATTCTCTAATAATATTTGACCTTCGAAAGTTTATTAGACGTATCAATTGATATTCAAAAAATCATTTAGAACCTGGTAGAAACTTAACAGCTGATTTATAATATGCAAATCTATTTGTAAATCGTAATGTATAACTATTTGTATTTTCTAAGAGAACTGAATTTTTATTTAATTATTAATAGTAATTCATTAAGGAAGAATATTAGCGTCAATTTTAGGTATTTATAAAAGAAATTATATAATGAATGTCAGTATTCAAATTGATTTATTTTCAGTTCAAAAGCCAAATTTAAAATTTGCAGAGGAACCAGAAAGTTTTCCTACATCAAAGCGCAAGCTCTCTTATCCATTTAGGTAATGTTAATTTTTTTTAAATAATGCTAAAATTGTCCTATATCTTTTATCATTTATACTATCGTAATTTATGTAAAATTTGATTTTTTTTCCTGAATTTATTTTGTTTTAGATATCTTTCCAGTTTGATAGTGTTGTAAACCAAAATGGATATTTGCATAAGTCAAAGAATTCCCACGAGAGGATATTTGAAGGAGAATTTTTAGCTCCAAGATTATCTTACATAGGACAGTCATAAACAAGGTGACTAATGGTTTTTTGGCTCCCCCTCACATTCAAAATCAAGTGATATGTACCCAAGACTTCCGCTAAGATAAATTGAGAAACAATCATGACCAGGGAGTACTTGTGTAGAAAAGAATGCTATGTAAGGATACTTTGCTACTACTTTACACCTGCACTTTGATTTGTGTATAGTTTTCACTTGACGAGGGAAACAAACTCATCGAAAAATTATTTAAGTAGTTGATTGACATTTTATAATTAATTAAATAATTCAGTGTAGACTTTCAGTCCTGAATTCATTGTATTAATAATATGTTAGTTTAGTTAACCCTCTTGTTTGCTTTCTATATTAGATAATTTAATTTTCTCGTTGTCAGCATCTTGTGACAGCCTTCCTTTGAGAATTTTAAATAATTTTTATGATTTTCTCTGCTTTTTTAATAATGCTGCTTTTTACTTTAAAGGGAACAATATAGAGGCAAAATTCTCATATCTGCTTTGTGTATTATATGGTTAAGGAAATCATATGTACAAAGAAATTAATGCCTTGCATTTATAATTGTAAATTTTTAAATCTAAATGAATATTTTCATATTAACATGTAGAAATTTATCACACATTAAAACTTTGTTGGATTTATAGTAATGAAGGAATTTATTTTTATTTTCAACTCGGAAAGAATTATATTTTATATAACCGAATTATATTTGTAACTCTCTAAATAATTAACAGTAAATAGTTTCATCGTAATAATATGGAACATAAAAGCTAGAGGTTGATATATAATTTTCACATAAATTTTGAATTATAACTTGTTTTTCTGCAGTTACTTTTAGTAAATCGAATCGTTAATATAATTTTGCAAATTTTATATTTCTGTACATGAAATGATATATTGACATTGTTATTGTTTTTTGTCTGTAATTATCTTTTGTTAATGAGATACTTTTTGATGTTGTGTTGCATAAGTGTAGAATTCAAAGTTCTTTAATATTGTGAACATCTGTAGTTAACGTAATTTAAATTTATTGAATATATTTAAAGAAATTTCGTTCTATTTCATTCAGCAATTTTGCTGGATATTCTACAATAATCTTCTCATTGATAGTACTAAGTGTAAATTATTTCAAGTGATACGTCGACTTTTAAATTTAAAATCTGCATTTCTCCACAAAGAAAAAATAATTAATCAAAATTAACATTTAAATTTTTTTGATAGTTGATGTTTTTCTATATTTTTTTCTATATGCATATTTATTTTTGCTTAAGATATTTAGTTTAATTTTTTTCTATGTTAGAAAAGTTTATATAAAATTCTAAAATTTCGTAAATTTAAATCATAAATAATTTTAAACTTTAAACTTCTACGTTTGAAGTGATTTGATTTTTATTCAAAATTTTAGTAAAATTATTACCTTTTCAAGTAAAGATGACTGGTTAGCTCGTCCGGCTGGCCCATCAAGAATCTTTGAAATTTCAGGAAACATGATTTGATCATCATGCCTGATCACCATGATGATCAAATGCTGTAAATTTAGAATTGGAAAAATTAAGTGAGCTCGGATTATTAATTGAATTTTTTTAATTAGGCTAATTGCATTGTTATAAATAAAATGTAGATGTTCTCTTAACAGAAAACGCAGAAGTGTAGAATGCACGTTAAGAGAACGCGAGATTTCATTAAAAAATTTTTATCAGCAACTTTTTACAAATTTTTATATTAATTAACATATGTGAGGATTTGAAGAAAGTGCTTTTTAGGGGTTTTAACAAATATGCCGTATTTGAAACTCGCAATACCTTTAAAATCTGCTTTTGCACCTTTTGTGATATTTTGATGAAATTATCTTAATATAATTGAATTGGGTTTTTAAGGCAAACAAAAAATTTTTATATATTCTCTCCCGTAGGGATTTATTTTTATTATTTGTATCCATTGTTTTTAAAGTTATAAGTATTTTGTAAACTATATTTGTATATTTAATTTGTGAATAAAGTTTTAATTTTGTTATTTTTGGACATTTTGCTTTTTCGGTAAGTTCTGACATATAGTAATTAAATCAATCTTAAGTGTATTTTATCATTAAATTTCAAATAGCTGAATTTTTGAAAATATAAATTCTCATGATTGCAATTGTGAAAATTAATCAAATTTGTGATCGTGTTTACCTTATTCCAGAGAACATTTGATCCCAGTCTCCTCGGAACACTTGACAATCGCAATTATTTTTCAAAAATAAATTCCTTATCTTTCTCTCTCAAAAATCACAATGTCAACTTGTGTTTTAAGAAATTGGTATACGAAAGAGGATTCCGTCCAACTATTAAGCTCCTAAATTAATTGTATGTTCGTTTATTCCTTGAGAGTTCAGAGGTTCCTTGACCTCAAAACACATCTGGCAGACAAACAATAAGGAACAAAACATACACCATAACTATTCAGTTAATGATATTAAATGAAATATTGATTGATTTGATATAATTATATTACCATTGAAATATCTAAATTGAATTTTCAAGCGAAACTACTTTTAACTTATTCGGAATGAATGCGGAAAAAACGTAAAGAAGATTCAAACCATCGACGTGTGATAAAATTTTAGGCTTGATTCGACTATTTTTTAACTATTTGTTTTAAATTACTTGTCGAATAAAGAAAATTTATCTATTGTCGCAAAACTTGCGAGTCTAAATCCTGTAAATAAAATCAAATATTTTGCAAGATGTGCTTAAAAATATTGGATTAAGACTATAAAAATAGTAAGAAAATTCAATAATTCAAATTTGTACAATAGGTTTTTTTTAATGTTTCAAGCATCAATATGCTTTAATGTTTTTGAGGATAAATTTCTATTTTGATTTATTAAAATCTAATTTAAATTCAGAAATAGCCTCTATAACCGAGAATTCACTCCCGAATAAGTAAAAATACCAAATTTTGTAATTCTGATTCCAGTGGTCTTTGCTGTAGGATCTATCTTGGAATTTCGAGAGGTCTTTACCAATGTAACGCAATTTATAAATAGTATACTAGTTCTTAGAACTACCATCGGAATCCTATTTTTAACATTCGTGTCAGGATTTTAAATCGATTTTCTCTGTTAACATCATGAAAATAGCATCGAAATTTAATGCGAGAGTCGCCTGACTAAAATGTCAAATTTTATTTACATTTGAAAATATTAACTATTTGAATTATAAATGCAGAATGTCTATGTACATACGCTCAATGCGTATGCGAGACTCATATCATGCTATATACTAAGTACTAATGTTAAAGAAAAGTTCAGCATATTTAGAATCGAATCGAATAGAAAATGTATGGTAAAAATATACTACTAAAGCTTTTCAGTAACTATCGATAATGTTAACGAAGTAATTTTAGCAATTATATTAAATGGTTAGTTTTCATTTAGTTGAACATTTATCTAAATAAATTTATCTTAGATATAAGGTATTTGTATATCATTTAACCCATATAAAGGGATGAATAGAATACATTTCAAAAGAAACGAAAACGAATTTTTTTTCAAAGATATATTGTGATGTGCATACATTCATAAGTATCTTTAAAATTGCTTCCGAAAAAAGTATTTTAAAAAAATTAAGCAGTCTCGCGTGTACAAAATTATCTGACAAAGTTCATACGACTATATAACTCTTAATTACGTTTTTGTACTAGAGGAAGGGAGGAATGGGATGCTAACTTTCATGTTTCTAGATTTCAATAATTAAAATAATTGCTTACACATTCGTAAAAGAAGTTGGATCCTTTATATGAAATAAAAAAAGTAAATATAGAAAAATATGTTTCAAAGTAGCAAAATAAGGCTTTAATTTAAAAAATATTTATGATTTATTAGTCTTGAGCAGGGTTAAAATACAGTTAAGCATAAGTTTGAAGATAGAAGGGCTTATTAGGGTTATAATTCTAGTGTATTTTTAATAATAGTTCCAATATTAGCATAATATTTAGACTAGCAACTTAAAATCGTATATTATAAAAAATGTTCGATAGTGCCTTTCATCTTTGTTCACTTACAATTAATACAACTTGCCCCCCCCCCCTGCGTGTATAGTGCATACGAAGTATAAACGGTGTGCAAATATAGTAGTAATAGATATATTGCTGAGGTATCTTAAACATGCAAACAGTTTAAAAAGACAATCAAAAATTATTATGAACATACCTAGCATGATTTTTTAAATAGCTTTTACACCGACTAAACGCTGCTATTTTTATATTTTTGTAATCTTCTAAATAACTTTGAGCTCTGTTAAAATAATGAATGTGGAACTAAAAATACCTTGACATGAGAGGACAGGCATGCATTTTTGCTAATCTAAAGATCCACCTTAAATTGTCTGGCAATTTTATAATATCACTCTATCAAAATACATTTAAAAATAGGTTTAAAGAAGTATAATACTTTCAGAGTTTGTGACTTTAAGCACATTACATACGAAGTCTATCCTGAAATAGCCTGGAGTTACTTCGAAACGGAAAGGGAATATAATTCCAACCAATATTTCGACCATATTGCAAACCGAAAGAGGTAATACTGGTGAACAATAATTCCGCTTTAGGTACTTGGTGAACGAAAAAGATTAAATCTTGATAAAATGTAAGATTTTGAATTCCTAGTTATTCGTCAATATGATTACTAAATTATTTTGATGTAAACAATTTTTGGTTTAAACTGTTGTTTATTAAACCAATTCCTTAATATTTTGCTGATGAACTATTAGCAAAAAGATTGCTGGGCAGAGGATTATAAACAAATAAATTAATGCAAAAATCTACCTTAAGTTATTTACTAATACGGATTTCAGAGTTTCTAATTCATTAACTTCTAAATTTAAAAAAAAATCAATATAATTATTCCTTTCACCAAGATTTTTAGGCACGTGGTGGCCTAGTGGTAAGGTCACTGCTTGGTAATCGAAGGAGTTCAGGTTTAAGACCCGATTCCACTGAAGAACCGTCGTGTAAGCGGGTCTGGTGACGTTAAACTGGTCCGCGCCAAACGTCTTCCCACTGGTATGGTGTGGTGTGGAGAGGGGTGTGTCAGCTCAGGTGTCGTCCTCGTCATTTGACCACTGTTCAAAATTACTAGGTCCGTCCTAAAATAACCCTAGTGTTGCTTTAAAACGGGGCGTTAATATAATTAAACTAAACTAAATCTAAGATTTTTATATTCTGTCGCAATATCAGACATGTAATTTATTTCCGAAGGATATACGAATTCAGAATTATTTTGAAAATGAATATCTACTAAAAGAATTAAAAATGTCACTTGCTTAAAATAAATTAAACTGAAGCCGGCGTTTCATTTGTAGAGTAACTAGGATTTACTTACAACATAGTTTGCCATTTGAACTATCTTATGTTTCTCAACTTATCTGGGTGATGTATTGCGCAGGAAAGGGTAAAGAATGCATTTCTAATGAATAAACAAAGTTTCTTTTTCTTATGTAAAATTTTGCTTATCACTTATTGTTTATAAGGTAAATTCTCTTTTTATAAATAAAATATTTAATAGATTTTATACTCACAATTCTTTTTTTTTTTAACATACTGACAGGAAAATTTAGAAACATAATGAGATAAACCAAAGCAAGGGAAAAAAAATGTTTCTTTTATTACTTTGGGGGAAACATTCATATATTATTGATGATAGTGATCGTTTTTCTTCTACAATTGCTTTGCGAAATTGCATGCTTTTAATTCAGAACTAGAACTATTTTGAGTAAATTCAAACACATTTTGTTGAAGGACTTAAAAATTCTTCTAAGTTTCATTAGTGCATTACAGTTCCGTAATTTTTTAGACACATGCACACAAACAATAAAAATCCATAAAACTTAATAGATCAAAATGAAGTCGATAGCTGTGGTACCAACCACAGGAAATACCATTGCAATACCTCAGCCCAGAGCATCGATGTAACAACTTTTTAAAATTATTTCGTTGTATTTGAGCCTCATTCAGTAGAGGTTTAAACTAACGCTGAAATCGCCAAGTGATTGTATTACCAATGCTGACTGTCTTATCCTCAGATAATTAAGAAATTCGACACACAAATGCCCTTTTTTATTAGTAATGAAGGACAGAGTGAGTAGGCAGTTTCTTTGTGTCATGGTGATACAAAACATTTTGTTTATGGTCTCATTGTCTCTGAAAAAAATCTCTATGTGAGAATTCCACACATGAATTTCTCTTAATGAAGTACGTTTGTGTGGTGCACAGTACCTGCATCGTTATTTTTTGCGACCCTGTCATTGAAATTTGATGGATATTCAAGTGATGGAATTAAGTGACTTTCATAATTTTCAGCTCAGTAATCAATATATTTGGTATTTTTCGTCTAATTTACATTAAAATTTATTATTTGACAGAATTTACTAGTAAATAGAGATTCGCGTATGCTATATCAAATGCATTTAATTCCTATGTCAAAAAAATTCCAAACCAAATGCAAGCTAATTTAAATCAAATAATAGGATACAAGTTAAAAATATTTATTTAGATATCATAGTCAATTACTAAGTTTTTTTTTAAATTTTAACTTTCCATATTATTATTTTAAGGATAGATAAAGAGATTTTTTAAAAAATGAGAAAAATTATTAAGCCAATGTGCTGATGCGAAATTCCAAGTTGAAAACAATTTTGCGTTTATGAAAAAAATTTGTTCATTTACTAATTTATTAATATTTACGAAAAAAATTTGCATATAAAAACTTTTTCCGAACCGTATTGAAACATCTAAACACCGAGAGTTATAAAAAAGTGACAAAACCGTCTATCTCGAAAATGTTCGTGAGTAAAACATTATTAAGTTTGATTCTCCACATCTCTCCAGTTTTTGCGAGATAAAATACTATCCTTAAAAGGATTATGACTGGAATGTAATTATGTTAAAAGCGGAGCACAATTTTCTGTCAGAAACTTTTCCAGGTAACGCGCGGAACTAATTTTCAGCACACTCTTTTACTGCCCGCATATTTCAAATCTTTCATTTTAATCCTATTAGAATTTTTTTGCCGCCATCCGTTTCTGCGACAACCCGTGGCTGAATTTACGAGTATTTTTAGGATGACAGACGCCACTAAAGACTCTCTGCTGCTCAAAGGTGAAACTTTCAAACTAGATTAAAGCATTACTTACAGGAAAAAACGGGAAAAAAGTAATAGAATTCGAGGCAAAAACATGTTTAAAATATTAATGCATTAATGTCTCCCTGTCACGGTAAATTCTCAGTGTCTGTTTTATTTTAATGGTTTACTTTAACATTTCTAACATTTATTTAAACATAAAAAGAAGCTTCTTGTGGTTTGATTTATTGGCATGGTGCAGGAAAGTTTCATTATTTTCTCGTATATAATGGATTTCAACGCGGGATTTTCTTTATTAGGTACATGGATAAATATTTTTTTTTTTACCGTGAATATTTATAACATCAGGTTTTAAATCTCTTTCCTCTGCAGTGAATTGCGAGATTTTTTTTCCTCTTGAAATGCGTAATCTATAAATATTAAGAGTTATTTTCTGAAGTTCCAGTTTTAAAAAATCGATAAAAAATGCATGCATCTTAGATATTGAAAATTATCATTATTTAATGCTACGTACGTTTCATTCAATAATAGTAAAGATGGGATATCCAGTCTGTTCATGGATTTTTTTTTTACATAAAATTAAATAATCTGTTAAGAAAACATAAAATAATTTAAAGTTAAAAAGGTTTTTGAATTTTTTTACACAATTATAATTAATGCGCTTTGCACTAAAAGCTTTTTAAAAGCAATTTTTTAAAGACAATATCGCATATTAAAAAATTAATTGACGCTTGAAAAAGTTGACAATACATCATTCATCCTTATAAAACGTTGTTAAAAGTTATTTTTTTTAACAAAATTAAAATATGAATAAATTTTTTTCAACATTTAGGACTTAGTATTTTTTTCTGAAAAATTCATTTTTAACACTATCCTAAAAAATGGAAGGAAAATATAATTTTTATAACTTATATTAGTATTTTTAATTCATATCTTAAGCATTTATCACCATATATTTATGTATTCTTTTCTTGTTATTCGTGCGATTTCTTTTCTCCTTATTTTGGATTCATGAAATTTTCTTTACTCCAGTTTATTTTCGATATCTAATATTTTTTTATTTGTATTTGTTTAATAAACATTTTGATACTTATTTCCTGATATTTTCATCCATTTCATAAATATATATATATTTTATTTATTCTTTGTTTGAAATATACAATATATAAATAGTGCAAAATAGACATTTTTTGACTCTGTGACCAGCAACAATATTATATGGAAATTAATTTTTTTGGAAAATAATTTTATTGGAAAATCCCATTCAAATGCGTTATAAATGTTTTGTTTAAAGTGTGCAATTTTTTTTAAATTTTCATTTATACTTCGTTAAGTAAAAAAATAAATGAAGGAAAAATGTTTTGAAAAAAAATGGCTCGTATTTTCTTGCTGTCATTTTTATTTTATTTTCTCCGTTATTATAAACTAGTCGCCTTTGGCGTCCAGCCGGTTCGCCAGTATTACAGCTGGCTACAATTTTCAATTAAATATTTTAAGTAACTGGTCTCTTAAAGGATTCTCAAACAAAACATTTTTAATCTTCAAATTTTGATAGCCATACCAATCTTATACTGTTTAGATCGTTTCGTTCAATTTACTATATATATTTTACTAATTTGTTGTCATTTCCGACAAAACTTCAACTTTAATTTAAAATTTAAATAATGAAATTGCAATTAATATTAAGATATTTTTTAATAAAACCAAGCGTTTTATTTTATTTATCATCTTTACTGTTATTTATTATTTATTATTATTATTGAATGTGAGTATTGCAAACAGAATCGCTCGGTATTTAAATCTTATGTTAACTACAAAATATTTTTATAATTTATGTAATATCTCAAAGAATAATTCAACAAAAATTTCTGAGATTCAGCATAAAATTCAGTTTTTAGTTTTGCTTTCAAAAAGATTGAAATGAAATCAATAATAATATTTTGTTCCTCCCTATAAATATATTTCAAAAATTATGAAGTCTAAATTTAACGCAGTAAGGTATTATATTCTGAGAAATATTTTGGACACACCAAATTTTAAATAAATGAATGAATGTTTCTATTTTCCACGATCCACTAAGACTTATTTATGAATATTTGAATGTTAAAAATTTAGAAAAATTCAACATTTTCATAATCTTAGGCCAATTAATCTTGAGAAACCTGCGCGCTGATTGGCGTATTTTCTTTGAAACGATCGATTTAAAAATCTAAAATTATCCTTTTTTTATTGAATAGTGATATTCAAATTTTCATAAATAAGTCAGTTTAAGTGATTGATTTAGTTGATTGAAAATTAACTCTTTTTATTTAAAATATTAGTATTTCAAGAACATTTTGTTAATCGTGATTATAATGTAAAAGATCATAAAATAATTTTTTTGAATTTATTTTTTTAAAAAAATAATATTTTATATTTGTTCCATTTCCTACAGACACGTGCCGAAAATTATATTTTTGCAGATTTCATTTCCAAAAAGATTTAATTAATTTTTAATTGGAGCTTTAATCAATGTGATGGCAACACTTTGAAAAAAGCTAATTTTTTTCCCATGAATGCGAAACGTGCTTGTGCAGCTTAAATTTTATTTTTATTTTGTATGAAAAAAAATGTTGAAAAATATAGTTAAAATATTTATTTAAAAATTCATTAAAAATAGAAATTTAATTTTAAATTTAAAACATTAGTATCATTTAAAAGATAAATCTTTGATCTTTAACTTTATGTAAAAATCTTTTTTGTGCGGTAATATTTTCGGAAGTTATAGCAGAAACACGCCAAAATTTCGCTTAATTTTTAAATAAATAAAATTCTAATTAAAAACTCGAAAAAATAACCCCCAGGTGCACATTTCCGGCCTCCAAGGTATAGACGTGCCAAATTTGGTAGCTGTAGGTTGAATGGTCTGGCCTGTAGAGCGCCAACACACACACACACACACACACACACACACACACACACATTGAGCTTTATTATAAGTATAGATAGATAAATAGCAATGAAAAATAATTTTGAATAATAATAATAAATGTTTCACGTATATGATCTTCAATGAAAAATACCCCAATAATTTGTTTGATGATAATAAGCTATTATTGAGATTAAAAAAAAGGTATTTGGTGATTATTTTGGTTCCATTGCTTTGTTCATCAATTTATTTTTGTTAATTGTTGCTTTCTCATTTCTTAATTCCAGTAAAACAAACAATTCCTAAATATAAGGAATTATACATTGAATCTTTTGAAGTTGACAAACAATTTTTTTTTCCACGGAATTTCAAATCTTAAGATAAAAATATTAAAATTTCGCAAAAAAAAGTATTGTAGAGTAGTATTGTCTTAAAATTTAGAAAAATACTAAAGACCTTCTGTAATAAACTGTAATACGATCCCGATTTTCCGAATTAATTATAAAGCCATTATCTTTCATTAAAAAATCGATATGAAAAATGTTATTTTATTGAAATACAAAGAATCTTTTCTAATGTAGTGAAGCCAATCTCTCCACGTGCTTTCTTACCTTTGAGATTATTTCATCAATTCAGCCACGAGGATAGAGTGAAAAAAAAATAGTTCCATTTTCATACCGGAAAGATTCAGCTGTAAAAATGAGAACTGCTAATATAATTATTGATTAAAATATGAATAAATCTTCTAGTTTTAAAATTTGAAGATGAACTTCTTGCAGCTATACGAACGACAGTAAAACAATCTTCTGTTGTTGTTGTTACTTATAACACTTTACAAACCCGCTGACGAAGTCAGCAATTTAAGCCGAGTGTGTCAGTAGCTTTTGAGTGCAAAGCTCCTGAGTGACCGAGGGCGGAAGTCTAACTTCTAGCTCATAAGAAGACACACGCATTCGCTTGCACAACTCCTTTTTACAGGGACTCTTTCACACACCTCAAAGATAGAACACAAAGTAACGAACAACCACGCCCGAACTATGATTCGAACCCGGGAACACTGATCTTAGGGAAGACGCGCTACCCCTAGGCCAGGTCGCCCACACAACAATTTTCTGATAGCCACAGTTATTTTCTTTTCGTAAGAAAGAATTGACATGGCTCAAATGACTTGCAGTAATTTATTGTCGTTAGATTTGAAATGAAAAAAATATACATACAAATATTAGTAAATCATATTAATTTCAAATGTATAGAAATAAAGAGAGGAAATGGATACCAATATGTTCATTAACGGAATATCTCCTTTTAAACTACGGATTTAATGTTCAACAACAAGAATCGTAATATAAAGAATGGCCTCCAAAACAAAAAAATTCATTTCATTTTTTTTCTTTACTTCATTCACTTCTTTATTTACTTCGTTATTTTCATGCTCCTAAATGCAAACAACATTAAATATTTTCAAAGCAGTTATTTTCATTTCCAAATTGTTCTAAATGAAAATACTTTCAATATAACCAGTCTGCAGGGTGACTCTAAAGTCACGACATATAGGTGATACCCAAACAAATCATTCTTATATGGTAAACCTCTATACCAAATTTTTACTCGTTAGCATTTTGCAATCGAACAACCAGGCAAACAGACTTCCTATGAATTAAGTTCCTTCAAAATTTGATAAAAATATACTTTAGGTCATAAATCTATGAACGAAATTTCATCTGTCTTGCTCAACTCATTTTTGAGTTAAAGTGTTGATATACAGACATAAAGATATAATGTCAAAAATGTGGTTTTCGGACTCAGAATGGTCTAAAACGTGGAGATTCTTCAAAATCTAGAGTCCGAATTATTTGGAAATTATAGTACTTCTTTTATACTTCGTATACAAGAAAATAAAGATACGATTGCGCTAATTGTGCTTGAGTATATTAAAAATAAATTTATTTGATATGTTCAATGTGGATTGTCCTTTATAAGAAATTTTGACTGAAACTAATAAATATTTCTTAGGAATAGCATTCGATATGCAATTTTTTTCATGTGTAAGGTAAAATTTTTATTTATTTAAATCCCAATATACTGATATATCAGGATACCTTGCCGACTGGACTTTCTTGATTTCCATCTTTATTTCAAAAGCCAATCATTCAAGTTTATATCTGTATATTCTGAAAATTTAATAAGAGAGTATTCTTCAAATTTCATATACTTCATTAAATTCATGAAACTTCGATCTATTTGCTTTAAAAAATAATTTATCAGACCATAAATCAGTTAGAGAAAAATAATTGGAGGATAATGGAATTGAATTTTTCCGACTTATATAAATAGAAGAAAAAAAATGAAATGCAATATATCCAGACTGATGTTAAGATTCTGTAAAAAAGTATTTTTTGCAATAGCAAGAGTATGTCATTTTATGCATTATTCAAATATACGCTTTTCTTTGATGGCCCATTCAATATATTCCCGAAGTATTATGCAGCGCAACATCTGTAGAAAACATTCTATCTTATCGTTTCCGCCGCAGGAGGAAAATATAAATAAAAATCACTCTAAAAAGCGAATCAAATAAGACACATTTTGTGATTTCGGGCAAATAATAACAAAATAATCCGAATATATTCAATAACGCAGTATAAATGTGGAATTTCTTTCAAGGCAAATAAAAAAATCAGTATTAAAATATCATTTCGCTTGCTCATAAAGAATGCTACACATTTCCTTTATATATTAAGACTCATTTATTATCATATATTTATCATTTAAAATTATGCAGCATCTTCTCGTTTTAGACACATTCAAATGCCTAACAAAAGAGCGAAATAAAAAAAAAATACTACAGGATATATATAACAAGTATTATATGTAACATATAATATTGTTATAGATATAACAATAATTATTAGAATTTTTTTTAAACTTTTATAACTTACTTATGTAGCAGCTTTGTCTCAGATCTTTTAGAAATGCACAATAGCGTCCAATTCAAACTAAGTACAACATGAATTGATAGCGCTATAATGAAACAATATGATAATAAATATGTTAATGAAATGATATAATATGAATAAATATGATAATAAATGAACAATATGATAATAAAATTAACACGGAAAATAGAGCGGTAAATTTACAAATCAGATTGAGAATATAATTTTAAGCATTACAAATATAAAAGGATATTAATAATAAACTAAAGTATAACTAAAAAAAATGTTTACGATAG
Source organism: Argiope aurantia (assembly GCA_026543865.1). Lineage (NCBI taxonomy): Eukaryota > Metazoa > Arthropoda > Arachnida > Araneae > Araneidae > Argiope > Argiope aurantia. The sequence continues at coordinate 30,400 of JAPMOR010122872.1, forward strand.
AACGAAAAAGAAAACAACAAATATTTGTCTTATTTATATTATGATCAATGTGATTAATAGTTCTAAGAAAATTCAAATAAATTATCTGCTTTTGCCAGTTATGCAGCAAATCAAAGGAATCATGTTTTCTCTTATTGGAAAATACCAAACATTTGAAAGGAGCAAATTGCTGGTATAAAGTTGGCACCACAGCTAGAGGGTTTTAAGCTCAATACCAAGATTCAGTGAAGTAAGATTTGAATTTGAAGCCTGTATAATAAGTCGTTCTTGTTAACATATTGTTTTAGTGGTAATTTGGTGTAATGTGTTTTAAATTTGGTGAAAGGATGATACATGAAATTTCCTCACTAATATTATCTGAACAAACTAAAAACTGCATTTGTTCCTAAATAGCAATCGTGTATGCACAAAAAAATTAATTCAATAGAAATAAAAATCGACATATCAACAGACTTATATACAAAACATATTATTATTTATTTAAGAATTTTATACATTTAACCTGATGTTGTTTACAAAAAATATTAAATCAAAAATATGTAATTTATCCAAATATAATGTTTTACAGATGTAGAATCTTTGTCTAAAACACATGTGTCTAAACATGTTTAATCATTTGCCTAATACTTCGTATCGAATCCTAACAAATAAGTAAGAAAAGAAAGCTTTTTTTTTTTTTTTTTTTTTTTTTTAAAGAAAAGAAAAAGGTCAAAAAATTTATTTTCGAAAGTCTTAAAATACACAAAACAGTTCCATTTGCTCCGTTCCAGAAATCCTCTGTCAAGGATCGTGTTCTTTCTCCACTTTTTTCGATTAACTTCTTAAGACGTAATAAGAACTAAAAGAAGAATGGGGAAGTCTTTTGTCCTTCTCGGCGAGAAAAGTCACACTTTATTGACATCATTAACCCTAACTGCATTATTTGTGTTTCCTAGAATTTCATTCGTTTTATTCTTTTTTTTTCAGTCGGTGGTGTTATTGTTTTTTTCCTTCCTTTTCTAACGCAATGACTGGATATCTGTAGCTTTGACAATATCTATATTTTTTCGCCTTTTTTGTGATTTTTTTTTGTGTTTACTAAAATAAGCACAGTTTTTTTTAAACATATGACAAGAAGATGTGATTAAATATTTTTTCAAATGAAAATGCAAAGTGAAGAAGCCACCAATTTCATGCAGTGTTATTCTATAAAAGAGCATATAATTTTTTTTTCTGTTTTAGTTGTGTGAATAATCTTTCAGATTCTGATTTATTTATCTCTTCGGTTTTACTTTATATTTACTGTATTAAGTTTCTACTGTTTTAATGTTTTTCGTATCCTTTATATCTTAAATTTTTCTCTATATAATTAAATGAAAATAAGTCTTTTAAAATAAGGGGATTGTAGCTGAAATACATTTTATACATATTTTATTGCATAAAGAATGCAGTATTAATTCTGATACGTTATATGTAATTATACATATTATTTAGATTTTATCTTCATTTAATTACTTGCTCATTTGCAATTAGCTTTACTTTTTATGTTTTTTTTTATTAATTTGTTTTTGAACCCAATATAGATAGTTTTCACTTCACTATACGCCTGATTATGTTCTCGATAGTAATATTAGATGAATATTAGTTTTTTCAAAGAATAATGAGGTTTGCATAAGTATTAGTTATCCTATTTTTGAGTAAGCATACATGATAAGTTATGCATTTAACCGAGTATGTAATTAATAATTGATTTTGATATATTATTCCTTTTTTTCTCATTCTTTATTATTTGCATGTTTTTACTTGTCATTTTTTGCCGTTAGACTTATAAAATATAATTGTTTAAAATTAATATGGATTTTTCAATTTTTGAACACAGATATTAGGATTAGGAATTCAATTAACTGTTTCTTTTCTTCATTTACAAGCTTCATTTACTTTAAAATGAGCTAATTAAAATTATTTAATTATTTACAATAATTTTTTTTTCACTTTTTCCTTAAAAAAATGAAGGAAATAACATTTCTCTAACTGCAGTAAGTTATAAACGAAATCCTAATTGAAAAAATAATAAATTTAAATTAGCAAATAAGATAATAAATGTAAATTGGAAATATATCTTGGAGTATTCATTATCTATGTTTTTATTGATTATTTTAATATTTATGAAAAATAATATCTTTTCCAAAATTCATGTGATTTCATTTCAGTTTTCTGCGCCAATAACCTGTACCAGATAGAAAATGATATCAAACATCATTAGTTTAAAAAAATATAAAATTTCTGACTAATGTTCTGCTAATTTTTTCTTATACATTTGTCACGAAAAATATCATACAAATTTGTAATTGAAACAGACTTATATTCATTAAATAATAGAATTAATACTTATTTATGCTTCGTAATCTTTTTTTTCAATATTCATATGCAATATAATTGCTTAAAATTTGTAACTTTCGATTTTTGAAAATGATTTCAGGAGTAAAAACTCAATACTTTCTTTGTTCTTCATTTAAAAGCTTGATGCATTTTATAATATGCTAAATAAAGTTATTTATAATAATTTATTTTGACCTTTTTTCATAAATAAATGGAAAAAACAAAATTTCTATAACTGCAGTAAATTATAAACGAAATCTTAATTGATAAAATCACAAATTTAATTAAATAAATTAGACAATAAAGATAAAATTGGAAATATATCTTGGAGTATTCAATCTCTTTGTTTTTATTATTTATTTTAATATTGATATAATTTATGAAAAATTATATACTTTCCAACATTTAAGTGATTTTATTTGAATTTTCTGCTCCAAAAACCTGTATCTAATAAGAAGCGATTAGAAACCAGATAGTAAATAGCATTAGATTAAAAAAAATCTAAAATTTTTAACTAATGATATTTCCATGGTATTTTTACCTTATCCTTTTGTCAGGAAAAATATCGTACAGATTGGTATACGAAACAAGCAAAAATCTATTCATTAAATAACAGAAAGCAAATATTAGTTCCGAGATTTATTTATTTGTCTAAATAATAAAGAAGTATCTGACAAAGAAACTAAAAATTCAGGACTGTATCAAATATCAATCTGCTACAGATTTGACTTTGGAGGACAAATTAATGAGAAAGATCTCTTTGTTCGAATTTTGAAAATAATTAGAAGGAGATGTCACATAATTAAAACTTTTCCATCGTTATCTAGGATTTCAGCACTGATAATGGAATAGTTGTATTTCGATATCGCTTAATTAAATCCATACAAGCAATCATTATTACTTGAAATTTGATGAATTCTTCCTCAAATACAAGAAGGAAACGAAGAAAACTCCGTGTTATTTCTAATTTGTATTCGTATTATTATTTTAATCAAGTGAAATCTATTGAAAAAAGACGAAGTTTTAATTAGCATTTTTTCGACTTCTGTCCTGCCAGTAAATAAAACAGATGTCCGTCCATTACAAAATATTTTTTATTTGTTTAAAAAATAAGAAAGAAAGACTTTTTTTAAAGCACACTTTTATAAATATAATTCAAAACAGAAAATGTTCAATGAATTTTTTTTCTCTCTGGTTTTTTCTTCTCATATACGAAATATACAAGAAGGAAGTTTTATAATCATCAAAAAATATACACTCGGAATTTTGACTTATCTTCTCTTTTCAGACATTCCTTAATTTAAAGATCGCATTTGTGCTATTACATTTATTTACTCAAAAACACTGAGACGGACGAAAAATTATAAACAATTTTTAAATAAAATTAGTATTTAAATAATTTGCACTCGGAATTTTGACCTTTTTTTTTCGTTACAATCATCCCTGCGTTTAAAGAACGCTTTTGTGGAACTATGTATATTTACTCAAAAACATTGAGATGGTTGAAAAATACGAAACAATTTTTAAATAAAGATTGCAATAAAATAATTTGCACTCGGAATTTTGACTTTTCTTTTCGTTTCAAACATCCCTGAGTTTAAAGAACGCATTTTCAGAATTACGTTTATTTACTAAAAAACACTAAGATGGCTGAAAATAATAATTAATTTTTAAACAAAAAATGTAAATTGATATCAAATTTTGAAGAAAAAAAAAGTCCTCGCAAATACAAGTTTATCTCTATGTCCGAGATCATTGAAAAAAATTATTCCTTTAGAAATAGAAGGCAAGTATTCTTTAAGAAATTGAATAAATTACTATTTTTTTTCTTAAATAAAACTCTCCTCTGCTTAAAATGTTTAAAGTAAAACACTGTAATTTCTGTGTTTATTTCTGTTAATTTTGAAAGTTTATTAATTAATTAAAATTTTTATCTTTATCTGAGTTTAAAAGTATTTCAGAAAAGAAGTTTCAAAGTGATAGCTAACGTTTTAAAATTTTAATTTTAATTCATTATTTTTTTGGTATTGTTACTTAGAAGCAAAGCGTTTGATCTAATGGAGCTATGTATCTCCAAATGCTTTATATGGATATCGTAAACATGTATTTGAACATAGATATATGCCTAATAATTAAGATATATTATATACTTGATAATAGTAACTGAACAGGGTGAAATTACAGCGATTTTATGAAATAAAAAGGGACAAAATCTTCTCATATCTGCAAACAATATATTTCAGAAATAACAATCTGATATTGTTTGTTATTGCTTTGTTTACAAATATACTTGAACGATACTGTATGCTGCGTTTTAAAATATCATGCTTGATATATTAATGCATATTTGGAGGGGTTTCTTGAGAGCATTCTTTGCATCGGAATTGTCAGTGTTTATTGTTTGGTAAATCTGCTGAAAAATGCATGATATCTGAAAACTTTATAAAGAAACAACTGTGCAATTTTCATCCGCGTGACCGTTTTACGTGACTCATTTTATGTAAACTTCTACTCCTAATATAATATTTAATTTTGTCTTTAACAACTCAAATCAGTCCTTTTTATACTTATTTTGTTTTCGTTATTCAGTGACAGTCAATAGTGGTAACTATTTAACAGATTTCAGGCAGATGTTGCAGCATAGCTTTCATTTAAAAGCAATTTAAATCTCTCTAGTCCAGACAATATAAGACAAATTGCATCCCATGGAGGCTTTGCGTTATAGAATTATTGAAATTAGTTTAATAGGGTAATAGAAACTTCAGTTAGTTAACTCAAAGAAACAAACTTAAAATATTGACAAAAATTCAGCAATTTCATTACCACATAATAAAAAAATATAAAAGGTTAAAACTTATAAAGAGAACAAATATTTAACGTATTTCGTTTTAGAAAATTAGATTCTTTAAAATATGTTAAGAGAACTTGGTTTCTTGGTTCCAAAATTATAAACATTTACTTTTAAAAATATTTGTTGTTTAACTGACAATGTTTCAATAACAATTAATACAATAACAATTGACAAAATATAACTTACAAATCAATTGTTATGCATACTCTTTAGAACTTTTCTTTCAGAATTCTTTGAAAATATTCGCTTCGAAATAAAAGATTCAACAGACACTTGACCTTAAACCCTCTCTTTGTAAAGAAAAACAAATACCACCATAGATCCGTGAAATCTTCCTTCCCGAATTTTCCATTCCGCCATATTTCATAGATTTCATAGTGCTTCAAAGTTCCATCCCTCCTAAAAATCCGAAGTTCCTGAATTTTAAATAACGACTAGCCTTTTCCAGTTTCCTAAAATTTTTCGAAAGGCATCGGAAAGAACATTTTTTAAGTGAGTTAGGGCCCCATCTGCGTCTCGTGAAGGCAAGGAAACGATCCGCACGGAAAGCCATTCTGTTAGCATATTCTGTCGCATGTGCCGGCGTGTTTATACCTCCATAGGGGATGACAACGCGCCATCCGGCCTGTCAGGAAGGGGTCATAAACGGCTGACTTAGGACTGCAGAACGGATTCTAGAAAGCCCGGACTCGCAGTTATCCATTTCCGAGTCGTAAAGCTCTAATGTCCCAGTTGCGCTTCGTTGGGACGGAGCTCAGAGAGCTTTGGGACCTCAATTCAAATCCGCCGAGATGTATGGACTGGTATATAGGGCTGTGATGCTGTTAGCATTCTAGTTAATTGGGTAGAAGAATTGCGGTCGCCCCATTCCCAGCGCTAGAATTTCGTCCATCGGATTTGCTGGGCGTCTGAAATAGAGACAAATTGCTGGACACATTGGTTGAAAATGTATGGATATAGCCAAAAGAAAAATAAATTCTTATTGATATTGGAATTTATCCTTAACTTTCTTATTTTCTTTTATGCGCAGTATACCAAGAGAAATTGTTATAAACATTTAAAAAAATGATTCTTGAATCTGCACATTTAAGAGTTCATGCATGAAATAATAATTTTTGGTATTTCGATTCTCTCAGAACACAATGAACCAAAAACTGAACATCGTGGACAAATAAATTTTGGTATGCTGTGTTTGCTCCAAAGTTATTGATGTCTACTAAAATCTTTGATCAAGTCAGTTAATGAGAAATCTGCTTTTTCATCTATGGGCATACGAATAAGATCATTCAAAAACTGAAATTTGAAATAGATGAAATAAAATATAATAACCATCTTTATTGACCAGCTTGTTCGTGGATTATTGACTTTTAGGATGATAAACAAATTAATATAGAATGAATTTTTCTAAAAAAAATCGATTTGTTATTTCATAGAAATGTAAGACATGCATTTATATGAACTATTATGCTACTATTTACTGTGGATGTAAATTAAAAAGAGTATATATTACGAAATGAAAGCTTCAGTGACAAATCAATTTCGATGCTCATGTGCAAAAGGAAGCAATTGAATGTTCTGTTGAATGAATTCGATTTCCATAATGTAATTAAAGCACTGATAACATTGAATAACATAAATAATATTGAAAATTATTAAAAAAAGCTAAGCATTATATAGAAAATTCATATCTTAATAAGTGATATATAGAATTAAGCACACTTATAAAAACGTTCAGTTAAATAGTATGAAGTCCTCTAGTAAGGAATTATTCACATTTGACAGTTGGCATTCGACAATAAGTAATAACTACGATTTTCCTGCTCCACTCTCGTTAGCATTTTATCTAAAGAGAGAGTTTGCATTTATAGAATAATATAGAATTGTAGAACAATTCTGTGAATGAACTGTCTGTTCATTTGTCTATACATTTGCTTCTATGCGAACATGAAAATTCAAACAAGTAAAAAGTTAGCTAAGTGAAACTTATCCTTTGATTTTGACACAAAAGAAATTGAAATTTTGTGCGAAGTTTTGATCCAAATTTAATAAACTAAAAAGGTCATGAACCTTAAATGTAATACTTAATTCTTTCCATAAAACAAAGCAAAACAAAAATGAGCTATATCGGGGGAGAATGCTAGAAAAATATGCAAATTCCCCTTTAGTTATAAAAATAGTCTAGTCATTAATTAATTTGGAAAAAGACAACCTCAAACTACTTGTTAAGTAATTAAAAATGTATCTCCATTCTACTGGTTTATGCATGTCATAGGATTTAATTCGTTTTTAATTTTATTTTTCATTCCTCATAATTTTCAATCTATTTTTTCCCGCATCATTGATTTTAAAATAATTTAGCTTTATCACTGAAGAAGCGATTTGTAAATTAAGAATTATAGCATATGCATGTTGTTAAACTAAAATATGTGTAATCGCCACCATTTAAAGAATCTTGGAACAAAATCTGTGTTGACATATCAGGAATCCATCCATAATGTATTTCTTCTGGCTAAAATTAAAATAATGTTTTATCCTTTTGGAATTACAATGAATAATGAAATGATTAAATTAATTTTAGTGCTGAAGATGATAATCTATCTCAGTACTAACCCTTTCACAGAAAATAAGTACCATACTTTAATAATTATTTTGAACACGAGATTCTAATTTCTTGGAAGTAAGTAATGAGTTTAGAACATAATCAAAACCAGTTTAGAACATAATGAACCAACATAATCGAAACATTGTTATCAAAGTAAAGAAAATATCAGCTTTGACCTCATAAATAAACTCACACAGAAATGAGACGCACGTAATATGTTTCGCATTATCAGTTTCTATAAGTAGAAAATTATTATCTGGTCCAAATTATTCATTATATTTCTAATGATTGTTGTAGATTAGGAGATAGATCCAGGTAAATGCAGAGAAATGAAAAAAAGATGAGGGGAGAGAAAATTTGGCATCAGTGAACTATATAATCAAGTCAAAAGGATCTGAAAAATGTTACATTGCCTTTGCTCGTGATAGACAACCAAATGAGTCACGATGTCCTTTTGTAATATTTGTATAGATGTAAATCTTCTAACTTGCAAGTTCATAAGTTTTAATAATTCAAGAAAAGGGCAATTCAATTCGGACGTCGATACAAAAAAAAATTGATAAGATATGATATCCAGAAATCTCTCAGGATTTTCCCTAGAATATCTTTGGTGTCTCATTTGAATAAATACATCTGTGCAGTAGAAGTTTCGAGCTATAGTACATTTTTAAAATTTCAAATGACTTTTTTTTTATTAACTGACTTAATTGATCATACATCATAAACAGTCAGATGAATTGGTAACAGATTATTAACATTGAAAGTCAACAAAACATTCTTTGATTTTCCTAAATTTTTACTAAGGTTCTAATATGACATTTTCAAACAAACTACACAGTCCAGTCATATTAATGTGACCACAGCTTTCTTTTGACATCAACGTTAAATAACCAATCGCAGAAGGCACGAGCTATCAGCAAATTTGGTGGATATATAAAGTATGTTATAGGCATTCGGAAGACATTTCAGTGCTTACAGTAATGCAGAAACGGAGCGATATATTTGACGTCCAAAAGAGCTTGATCACTGGCTTTCGGGACAAGTGTGAAAGCATTTCCAGAAAAGTTAATTTTGTAAACTGTTAACCGGCTGCCTTGGTAAAAGAATACCGTGCATGGCAAAATGGCACTATCCAAAATCAACGACATGGTAAATGTGGTGCACCACTGGCCATAGATGGCAGAGGTGAACGACAGCTGCTGAGATGCGTTCGGGGGAATAAACGTGCCACTATTGAGCAATTGATCGCCCATATGAACCAAGGGGCTACCAACAGTGTCTCCACAACGACGGTTTAGCGAACATTGCTGTGTATGGGCCTCTGCAATAGACGCCTGGTTAATGCATTTATACTGACTGCTGTTCATCGGCGACGAAGGCTGGAATTTGCATGCCATTACCACAAACTGGATTTCCACTGCGTGGAGACCGGTGGCTTTTTCCAAATAATCGTGTTTTACGCTCCATCGAACAGATTAACGTTGGCTATACAGCATGAATGTCGCAGAGTCCAAGTTGAAGGAGGGAGCATTATGGTCTGGGTAATGTTTTCGTGGTATTCTCTGGATGCACTCATCATTGTGGAAGGCACGATGGATCAACACAAGTATACATCTATCCTTGCTGACCATATTCACCCCTACATGCGAATTGTTTTTCCTCAGGATGATGGCATCTACCAGCAGGACAATGCGACGCGTCATAAAGCTCGCAGTGTACGTACGTGGTTCGAACTGCACCAATATGTATTTACCGTACCCCGTGGCCAGCAAATTCCCAGGACTTGAACCCAATCGAGAACCTGTGGAATCACCTCGATCGATTTGTTAGCACCATGGATACTCCCCCGTAACCTAGCGCACCTGGCCACGGCACTGAAGTTGGCATGACTCAACATCTCAGTGAATAACTTCAGGAACCTAATTGACTCTCTTCATGCAAGTCTCGCCGCTATCCGATCTCAGAAAAGTGGTTATTCTGGATTTTGATAGGTGGTCACATTAATGAGATTGGACCACGTATATATCGTGTTTAAATATTAACTTAATTATCAAATATTTAAATTAAGCTAATCATTTAAGAAAATAATAAACGATGTATTTCAGGATATTGAAACAAGATATATTGTAAAAAGATATTTTTTCTTAACGACAAACTATTATAATCGAAAATTAAGAAAAATGCTTAAGTATAGGCGTAAAACAAGCAGATTCATAATATTTTTTTAAAATTTAGTAATTAAATCTAAACAAATATAAGCCATAGTGTTTTCTTAAACTGTGTCTTTTCGTCTATTTTATTTTAAAATCATTATAGAAATATTTGCATTTTATGTGTATTAAATTTTAAGAAAACATGTACTAATGATTTTATGGATTTGATTTAGACCTAGGAGAAACTGAAATTTTTACCCAAAAGAAATGTTTCATACAGGTACATATTGACGTAAAAAAGCTGCTTACCAACTGGAAAGGATTTTTTATAAGGATCAAAAGAAATACTTTAAAATGATAAATAGGATAATCAGAGTCTTAACATTCGATTCAGCTATCTTAATAACTCAGAACTAAGTATATTGTTAAAAATAATTTAATTTCAAAAGAGATAAATATGCTTACCACTTCCTATTCACATTGTAAGGGTTTTCTTAATGGCATTAATTTTCAGCGTTTGTCATTAAATTTTAACTCCCCAAAAAATTTCCATAAATGAAACACCACTCTGTTGTATTCCTTATGTATAATATACTCTTATATTTAATTATCAGTACTTCTTATTGGATATATTTAATTTAAATTCAACATCCATTTTTAAAAATGAACAAAGACTGTTGATGCAGTTGGAGTTTCTTAAAATTCGAAATCTTCCTGATGATGGTTTTATGTATATTTTCGTTTTTTATGCATAGATAATTTAAATGCTGTAGTTTATGACATTTTAGTCGAGTTTTTAATGTAAAACGTGGTTAAGATGTAATTAATAAAATTTAATCGGATTGCAACAATTTTATTTTTATGCAATGTAGTGATCTGCATAGCCGTCCTATCAAATGCAAAATGAACCTCAAACCTTAATATGAGACATTACTGAATTTGAACTCGGAGCAATTCTATGATTACTAACTAAAAGAAAGTTGAATAAATTTGTCTTAAATTACCAAAAATTAAGTGGTGAATATATTTGCCAATGAGCATTTGATGATATGTTTAACCTTAAAACTCAATGGTAACTTATCACTTTTAGTTTCCACTGAGCGATCTCAGGTAAGTATATTTACTGCCCATTATTACATAAATTAAACGGAAAATCAGCCGAATTTTAGCATTTACATCATCAGTTTATCATAATAGACCCCCTTAATTAATTTATTTATCGTTGCCTCGGATTTAGATCGTATAAAAGGGGTAAGAAGTATGATGGTGGATAGAATGGTATCAGGACCACAATTATATCTGGGGTAAAGCAATATATACTTCTCCGTCAGAATGATGTAGTAAATCGTTGCTGAGTCGAGAGATTTTGCATGCAATAATTGTGACTTAAAGTAGTGAGAAATATTTTTACCCGCCTTTCATTTCAGTAATACAAATCCATTTTATTTTCCTTACGTCTGTGGTGAATAGCATATAAGCCAGTTAACAACTACGCTGCAAGAGCAATTGTTTTTGCATAATGGTTAAGTTACTGGACTGCGAACCACACGGGCCCAGGTTCTATCCTCGCTCATCGCAATCCACCGTACGTCTTTGCAAAAATGCTTCTATATCTTTGAAATAGAAGCATTTGAAATAGAAAAATGAACACAATTAAATATTTAGTTAAAAATGTGCCATTCTGTCAAAAGTTTAAAAAATGTACCTTTCTATCAGAAACTAAAAAATATTTCTTTTCTACTTCTGAGGAAAATTATTCCTTAGAATTGTTCTGAAAAGTCGTTATAATTCGTGACTTATATAAAAATTTCAATGAATTCACTCGGTAGATATTCAAGTACTTTTTCAGTCAAACGCCTTCTTTGAAATTCCATCAAAGTAACCCGATACATAAATACATTCTGATCGATCTGCATATTTTTTAAAGTGGTTTAAACTTATTTTAGCATCATGTCCGGGAAGAAATGCAGCAGTGGAAGACATTTTATTCCGTCTCTCTCTTTTTTTTCTTCCTCTCTTCCCTTACCATTACATTCTATAATAAAAATAGCAAGATTCAGAACAGCATCTTCTTCTTTTTGAAATAAACTGGTAATATTTTTTTCAATTGAAATATATTTGAGTTTAGTAAAGAAGATACTAGTACCTGCTTCAAATACTTTCTGCAAACATCAAAAAAAGGAAAAGAGATTAAAAGACTCTTGTCATGAACAAACCAAGCTGGCCAGAAATATAAAATTACAAACTGTTATACCAAAATTAATCAATAACTGTCTATTAAAATTTTAATTTCAATGAATAAAAAGAGTTTTCTTGCATCACTCGTTTTCTGTTCTTTTTATTGGACATAAACTCGCCCTACATATTCAGAATGAATATTTTTTGAATTAAACGATGGTTAACGGATTGGGGGGGGGGAGAAGTAGGCTATTTCAAAAATTTCAGCAATTGCAAGATAAATAAATAAATAAAATAAAAATATATGAATTATGTATATCATTCGTCTACAGTTAAGATTTTGCGAAACATATTTGATCAGATTTGTCTCATTAAATTTGCTTTGTTATTATTATATTTAATGTATGATGTCTATTAAATAATGATGCGCATAAACTCTTTGTTAATAGACATCATACATAAATAAAAATGTATTGTTAAAGAAATGTTCGGAATCTCAAAGTTTGATAAACTGGTTATAGGGAATATAGTCCAACATTCTCAATAACAAATAATGCCACTGTATTTTACACGACAACACGAACACTCAAATAACAAAACACATCCGAAGCACACATATACTTGCTGTAAACAACAGCAAATGACTAGTAAATCAGAAATAAATAAAAGTAATAGCACAAATCGTCTACAAGACAGTCTCATCTTTGGAATCACCTACTATTCTCAACTGAATAATGGCTTGAGATGGATTCAAAGGCCAACTCTCTACTGATTCAAACTTGGCTGATTCTCAGCTTTATATAGTTTCGATGACAAGGTAAGACACTTCTAGGATAAACGACAGAGCACGATTCTTAATGAAGCTATCGCAAAAATTCTTTTATTTATTTGTTTATTTTGAGAATTTTTGATTTTTTTCGGCCTAAACCGCAAAGCCGTTCCTTAAAATCCGAGTTAATTGATTCAGAGTCCAACAGAACTATCTGTAAAACAATCTCCTTATCAGCTGAATCACTGCGCTTTAAAGTAGTATTAGAAATTCGTAATAATATATAATTTCGTAGAATTAAAAATACAAAATAAAACATAATATGAATCATTAGTATGCTTACTAGGTTGAAAAATGCTTTTAAATAAAAAAAACTAAATTGATCAATTTGATAGGCAAATCTCCTACAATGCGAATTGCAGAAATCCTTCGGATTGAAAGTATTATTTAACTAAAAATTGGAGGCTATAAGTGGCCATAAACATGTAATGGTAATGGCTAGAATTATTTAAGTATATTGATAACCCCTAAGAAAAACATTAGACCTTTAAATGTTATTAAAAGCAACACTTATACTTAAGTCTAGACTTATTTTAAACTAGCCGCCTTTGGCGACCAGCTGGTTCGCCAGTATTACCACTCACTACAATTTTCAATTAAATATTTTAAGTAACTGGTCTCTTAATAGATTTTCAAACAAAACATTTTTAATCTTCAAATTTTGATAGTCATACCAAACTTATACTGTTGTTTAGATCGTTTCTTTCAATTTACTATATATATTTTGCTAATTTGTTGTCATTTCCGGTAAAACTTCAACTTTAATTTAAAAAGGAAATGATGAAATTGCAATTAATATAAAGATATTTTTTAATAAAACCAAGCGTTTTATTTTATTTATTATCTTTATTGTTATTTATTTATTATTATTATTATTGATTATGAGTATTGCAAACAGAATCGCTCGGTATTTAAGTCTTATGTGAACTACAAAATATTTTTCATAATTTATGTAATATCTCAAAGAATAATTCAACAAAAATTTCTCAGAATCAGCATAAAATTCAGTTTTTAGTTTTGCTTTCAAAAGGATTGAAATGAAATCAATAATAATATTTTGTTCCGGCCTATAAATATATTTCAAAAATTATGAAGTCTAAATTTAATGCAGTAAGGTATCATATTCTGAGAAATATTCTGGACACACCAAATTTTAAATAAATGAATGAATGTTTCTGTTTTCCACGATCAACTAAGACTTGTTTATGAAGTTTTAAAAATAAAAATTTAGATAAACTCACCATTTTCATAATTTTAGGCCAATTAATCTTTTGAAATCTGCGCGCTGATTGGCGTATTTTCTTTGAAGCGATCGATGGAAAATCTAAAATTATCCTTTTTTTATTGAATAGTGATATTCGAATTTTCTAAAATCAGTCAGTTTAAGTGATTGGAAATTAAATCTCAAAAGTCAGTGATTTAGTTATTTGGAAATTAATTCTATGAACACCATAAAATCTGTGCTTTCTCTTGTGGTGTATGCATTCTTCTTAATATCCGCTTGAATAAAACATCACATACAAAAGTACTACATAGAACAAACACATCAAAAGTAAACATAACATTTCAATAGTTGCCAAAAACAAAAGAGAGAAAAATGCAATTAATAAGCAGACGATATTTAGAAAAGTACAGATATTTAGATTGGAAAATGAAATTATCTGAAATTAAAAACACGCGCAGACGATATTTACAAAAGTAGAAATATTCAAACCTGAAAAGGAAAATATATGAGTTATTCCATCAATAAATGCCATAAGTTTGTTTATATATTCATTATTTTATGAGTCATTAAATATCAAAATGGGTCCGGGACTAAATTAACACCCTGTATAGAGAGTGTAAAAGATCATAAATAATTTTTCATCAATTTAGTTTTTAGAAAGAATAATATTTCATGTTTGTTTCATTTCCTACAGACACGTGACGAAAATTATATTTTTGCAGATTTCATTTCTAAAAAGATTTAATTTATTTTTAATTGGGGCTTTAATCAATGAGATGGCAACACTTTGAAAAAAGCTAATTTTTCCCAATTAATGCGAAACGTGCTTAATATTAATTTTTATTTTTTACGAAAAAAATTATTGAAAAACATAGTTAAAATATTTATTTAAAAATTCATTAAAAATAGAAATTTAATTTTAAGATTAAAACATTAGTATCATTTAAAAGCTAAATTTTTGATCGTTAACTTCATGTAAAAATCTTTTTTGTGCGGCAATATTTTCGGAAGTTATAGCAGAAACACGTCAAAATTTCGCTTAATTTTTAAATAAATAAAATTCTATTTAAAAAATTCGAAAAAATAACTCCCAGATGCACATTCCCGGCCTCCAAGGTATACACATGCCAAACTTGGTAGCTGTAGGTTGAATGGTCTGGCCTGTAGAGCACCAACATACACACACACACACATTGAGTTTTATTATAAGTATAGATAATAGTAACCCAACAGTGAGTCTTTATTAAACTTATTTGATTGTAATGGCTAATAAGTAATATACTTATATATATATATATATATATATATATATATATATATATATAT
>JAPMOR010122872.1:46021-75079 GCA_026543865.1 Argiope aurantia
TGTCATGATCTACGTCATGCGTTCTGAACATATATATAGTGTAGGAATTAGTCGCATTCGTATTAGTCACATCCAAGATGCCACGAAATTCAGAGCTCTTAAAGGACATATTTAGTGAGTTAAACATTCCAAAATATACTGTGGCTTTTCTGATTAAGAAATGGAAGGTGAGTGGCGATTGTCGGAATATTCTTCGACCCCCCAAAACTAAGAGATAGAAACCGACGAGAGCTGCCTAAAGAAATTCGGAAAAAAAAGCACCAAACCTATGGCCAACACAATAATAACCTGTTGTAATATTATGCCTTTTACAGCTGTTGTGACGGAATGTCCGGTAAACAAGCTATTTATCTTTTATTTTTTTAATTTTTCATCCACAGACTCAAATTTCTTATAAGGGGTTATATTAAGTATACCAAAGTATACTCTGTGAGTAATATTAAGTATACCAAATAAATCTTTTTCAATTGCTTCATGATAAAAAAAATATGTATTGCATTTTTGCTAATTTTTATAGGTACAACACTATTTATCTTTGAAACTTTGAAACAATTTTTATTTTACGCGTTGCGAGAGCGATATCTGATGTACTTATTGTTTATTTTTCACTTTATTTGATTTCAAAAAATGGCTTCAACTTGATAAATTTTAATTTGGGGAACGCTATATCTGACGATGTGAAAATATGGAATATGTAATCTTTATTCAAACGAGATTTCTTGAAAACATGATAGTTATTTTTCAGAATCATGTGCTATTTTTATCTTTATTTCAAGGTAATTAGAATTCTATTTTGAAATATCTCATCAAATCTATTAGAATTCAGCTCTTCTAAGTTACATCGGATTTATGAGCTGTTGTAACATCTACTTTATATTTTCATTGAGAAGTAAACGTTTAGAGTAAACGAAGAGACATTTCAATAACGTTAAGAACATCTTGCCATTCAATGTAAGTTTAGTTTAAGAAGAGTTTCTATCCTTCATTGAAGCAGATTAGAATGAAAAATTTTAAAATTTTGAATTCACCTTACCTTTGTCTTTACCATATTAATTATTCATTGACTTTTTAATTAATTAATTTTTTGTGCACTTTTGTAATTTTATATATCCTGCGAAACAGAAACTACTCATCAGAGTGAACCATAAGGCTGAAATGTAGAAATATGAATTCATAGAAAAATTTGAAGAGAGCTTAGAAATTGTTGATTTTATGACGTTGATCCATTGGACAAAGTTGACATATTTATAAGGGAATTTTTTAAATGTTATTTAATTTTTATTCATTTTCTTGACATTCAGTCAGAATTCTTTTTGATCTATTAAGGTGCAAAGTAAAATTAATTGTTCAAAGAAAGCAATAAAAAAGAAACTTTATATAAAAAATGAATTAAACTAAACACTTTACCCTAATCTAAGGGGTTAGAATAATCTTTACTATTTAATTAAGGGAAAAAACTTTTTCTGCATGATGAAAATTTATCTAATGTAGTCAGCTCAGAATAGGGCAGTTAAAGATAATAAATGGTAAAGTACAAACGAAAAGAAAAAGAAAAATTCTTCCTTCCCCTTCTGCATGTTCGCCCTCATTCCAAAAGCTGCTCACTCGATGATGAAGATCACAACTGTCTCTTCACTTCGGTTCGTTACTTCCATTTACCCTCCAGAGTCGTTAATCAGGACTCTTGGTTACTAAGAGGCGTAACTCGCAGTTAGAACACTGTCAACCTGCCTAAAATAAAAGACAAAAGTTGGGCCGAAAAAAATGGCATGTGGTGTTCAATGTGGCGGGTTTCGCGGAACGTAGACGAGCTGTCTTGAATAAGAAGATGGAGAAGCTGAAAGAAGAGTTCGGACAAGGGAAATAATGGGAATTTATTTTATTATTGGAAACCTTATCATTGTCCTTTATTTAATCAATCACTTAAGTTGGTGTAGCCCAGATTAAGGCCAGAAAAGCAGGTGAAGAATTTTTTTGTGGTATAGTCATTATTGAGCTCACCTTTTATGTAGAAATTGTTAAAAAGAAGGTTGTCTTCGCTGGATTACTTTTCTGTTGGAAGTATGAAGATTTCCAGCTAAAAAAAAGGCTCTTTCACATCAGTGTCCTTCTTTCAGTGCGTACAGATATTTAATTCTGTCACTTTATTTTTGCTTTTATCAGTATATATACATGTAGGTTGAGAATAAAACAAGAAAGTTTACTAAATTATAATAGATCGGGAAAATATTGAAATTTTACAATGCTCTAAAGATTAAAAATTTCATCTTCTTTTTATTATTAGTCATTCCTGATGTAAAGGTTTATTAATTTTTTGTTAAATTTACTCTTATTCTAAAAAAATCCCTACAGTTTATTTGCATCTATTTTCATCGATTGCATATCATCCGTTTCTACATTCACTCGTCTAACATATTTCTAGGAATACGATACCTTGGTTGTAAAATCTCGCCATCGTGTTCGAAAGCCTCTAGATTCGAAGCTGGATTCCATTGTAGAGCCGCCATTTCAGAAAGTCTGATCAGCGTTACATCTTCTAGGGCCAAATGTCCTTCCGCTTGTGTGATGAGAAGCTTGAAAAAGGTCTTTAGCTCAGATCTTGTCATTGTCATCGGATTGTGGCTCAAAATTAAGAAGCTCTGGCTCTGCTTTAAAACGGGACCCTAATATAATTATTCCATTTTATTTTCTTCTCAGGCGTCATTCATCCTAATTTACATTAAACATCATTTATCCAATGTATGATGACTTTAATGGTTTCCATAAATTTTCACTGTCTTCCAATCCCAATTTCTTAAATTAATTAAATTTTAACTCTTATTCTTAATTGTATCTTTTACTCAAGAAAGCGGCGTTAAAAATGTTTGACGTATGGATATATAGTTCGAATTTGATTGAAAGTTCAAGATTGAAAAAAAATTGTTAGGCTGTTGTAGGATTTATTATAATGAAACAATGAAATGAGATTGAATTAGGTTATGAGTTCTGAATTCTACATGACGATACACAATTTTAATATTTTTGTAATTTAATATTTTTGTAATTCTGTAATTACTAATTATCAACTTAATAAATAAATAAATATTATTTTCCTACACTAAATTCTCCAAAGTTTCAAATTTGGGGAAAAAATATTTCAAGATTCTATAATAATGAGATTCAAAATCAATAAGAAACGATTAAAATAAAAGGCTCTATATTAGTACATCAATAAAAGTGTTCCTTTAAGGGGGCAGTGGACTCCAAAGTAAGCAAAAATCACGAAAGCACGAAAACGTGAAATTTTATTTTTATCGTTTAATTACCAAAATATATGTTTGTATTCAACTAAAATAGTGTTATAAAATGTATTGTTCAATAAAATAAGTATCTGAAGGGTTATGAGGAAGAAAAAGTACATCTCAATGACTTTTCTCAAAATATTGTAATTAGATTTAAATATCTTTGGCTTGTTCCAGGTGTCTAAATTTTTTGAAGAAATTGAATGAAATTGATGATACAGATTTCGGTCAAACATTAAAAGAAATTGGAGTATTCATTTTATGTTTCGAGGTTTTTTTTTTTTTTTTTTTAGCAAGTTAAAATTCAATTTTAGTTCAGGAAAACGTAAAATTCCTATGAAAATTCAGGAAGTGCATAAAAATATTTCTAAAAAATTAGGATTTAATTGTAATTATAAAAACATACGCAGTTTTGTTCCAAATAAATTAACATTGGGTGATAAGAAAAAATAATAGAAAATAATAAAAATTAAGTGGTCTGAAACATTTTGAATTTTTTAAAATTTTATGTTTTTTTAAATTTTTCTAAAAAAATAATAGATTTCGTTTTAAAATGTTTTTTTAAGAAATTTGACGCATTTTTATTTTAATACACATGCATAAAAAATTTCACTATCCTGAATAATTCCCAAGTGTCTAATAAAATCCACTGTCCCCTTAAAGATGATTTTTATTAAATTTATTTTCTCCCAAAATTACTACTAAGCATAGTTTGGGAAGTATCATGTAAAATATAAAGCATTACAGTTTAATTATAAGATCTAAGGAATCATATTAATTAAGTATATCATTTTTATATTATTCATTTTAATAATCAGTGATAATCATTTTAATAATCAATAATATCATTTTAAAAAAATGTTATAATTAATGTTCTTGGATATCAGTCTTTAATACACTAATCGTTAAAATAAGTTAAAGCTTTGTAAAAAGTTTCAAGATTTGAAATTTGATCAAATTTTCTTGAAATATTTTCTAAAATATTTAAATGATAAGCGATTACCAAAGTTAATATTAAAGAAAAGACCAATAGCTATAAATTCTTACTAGATAAATATATTTTTTGGAAAAAAATCATAAATGCTTTGATGAAAATATTTTTTCATAAATATGTTTAGAATTTATACTTAGAAATATGTTGTAATACCTTATATACCTAACAAAATAAATTTTATACTTTTTTTTCTTTCATTACAATTGTTTTATCAAAAAAATATAATCATATAATCATAAAAAATATAATTTATATAATCACATATTTAAAAAAATCCTTTGTTAAAATTTATTTAATTGCATAATTAATTTGTTTATTCTATAATCAATGATGCTATAATACGATTTAAATAATTATCATTCAGTTATTCTAAATTTAAAACGTCTAATATATTCTAGACATTTCATCAGCTCTGTTTGCTTAAATCTCTCTCAATTTTTGCAGATAGTCTCTTTCCATACGAAAGAATAGATACATTAACAATTTTGATTTTCTTATGCACACCTCAAAAAACCCATTATCTTATTATTACTATTAATATTTTTGTTGCGTCTAAGAAAAACTCTTTCGTTCCCTTTGCAGAAATATGTCTCTATTTATAAAGGAATCTTAATATTTTTGCATTGTTAATAAGAGATTAATCATCAAACTTTGTGCACATTTAGTTTTAAAAGATGATCTATCTGCGTTCATGATATATAACCACATCTATAAAGAATAAAAACGCTAGAATAATTGATAACTATATTTAAGAATAACCTGTATCATAAGGAGGGGAAATATTATATGAAAATGTATCAAACTGATTTTGTTACAAAAAAGTAGAAGTAATGCACCGCAATAAGAGTTTATTTCTTAAAAATATAGCCTCTGTGTTTTCCATTCATGTGCTTTCCCTTCATGACCCAGAATAACATGCCAACTCTTGAAGCTTACTTGAGGACAGTATCAGTAAACTAGTGACTATAGTGACTTTCCTTCTATTCTGAATATAAATGTGTTGAAAGCACACAAATCTATTTTACCTAACCATTTGCTAACTAACCTCAGTATCTAACTGTAGCCAGGTTTCGGTTCCCTTAGGGAGTCAGAGGGTTCATTTATATTTGAAATATGCTGTGAAATAGATTATTACAGGGCTGCTCATAACTTTTATGATTTCAACTTTCTTTCTTAAATTGTATTGAATAAATTATTTTCTAATGATGCCTTCAAGTATATGCTTTATGAAAATTGATAAATTTTTTGCTTTCACAGTTTCAGCTTATTGTAAATTTTTCTCTCGGTATACGATAAAAGTGTCCAATAGGGTCAATAAAGTATAACGATGATTTATTCAACGCGAAAATACGATCCCACAGCCAACATAACAAGCTGAAGTATTCACAAGAAATTCACTTGAAATGAATGGCATCATAAAAGCAGTAAATAGGTAATAAACAACAGTAGCAGAACAAGTACTCAAAGAGAACTCGTCAAAAAGAGATTTTATTAAAACTATACATACTTCTCAAATATTTGTCGCTCTCCACTGACCATTCGCTTGGATTAAACTCGAATATTGGTTCTCTAATGACTCCATTCTCCACTCACTACTGACCTACTGCTGGCAATAGTTCAGTCTGTCAACTTTTTATAATTTCTATAACAGAGCAAAGAATTTCTTGATAGATTATCATAAACCGTATCCTAATAATACAACCTCTGAGATTCTTGTTCTTTCTAAAATCGGATATTTTTGACAAAATCGTCAAATTCTTCGTCATGTCTCTATATGGTTGCAAAGTTTAGTGCCATGGCGGAAATCATTGAATTGGCATCCATTCAACAACCATCAAAGCTGCCTGTAATATTGTCTCCCTTACCATAGGACTAATTGTACTGAAAGCAATACAACAATTTCGTAGCAATGTTATTGAAAAAATCTATATGGAATAAAACTTGCTATAATTATTTTTTAATAAAAAATGTAATCGTTTCCTCCTTATATAGAAAATTGTTTTACCCTCTTTTTCTGAATCATAATAAGTAGTGTTAATATAATACGTTATATTTCGATGTGATTATTCAAAATATATTTTTATAAGAAGCAATTTTTCTTCTTAATATCAAATGTACATCGATCCTCCGTGGAATCATCTGCAACTAGAATTAATAATCAAAATAAAGCCAAATTCCATATACGAGGAGTTCTTATATTTTATATATCATGGAGATATGAATTCAGAAAATATAAATAGATAAATAAAAATCATTAGTTATAAAATTCCCCGACTGGACCGATGTGGGAACTGATGAACTATTTTAGCACGCCTAATTTGTTGTGCAAAATTACTTTAATGCGCAATTGATAAAAAATACAAATCATTGAATAAAATACATTGGACCCTCTGTTCACATACAGCAATTTCAATAAGCTGGCCTTCTCTGTGTAAAATATATTGTATCAGTGACTTTTAGTACTAGAGTATTTTTTACTTTTGCGCACATTATATTTTTAAAACTTATAAATCCGTTATTTTTGTTTTAACTACACTCTTCTAAGCATTCAAATGCATTTTATGGTCATTTTCGATAGTAAGAAAACTGTTGAATTATATGAAAATCTGAGTCTAGATAGTTTCAATATCAGTGTACAAGTTTGCTAAGCAGTTTCCTTTAAAGGTAAAAATAATATTCCTTTATTTATCAATACAAATAAAACATCATGATTATTCGAAAATCTATACAGTCTCGTGTTTTCCCTCTGTGAATTATTGTGTTCAAAGACAGACACACATAAATCATCCAAAAGCAAAAATTAAAAACTTGGCACCATATTTTTTCTTTTTTTTACCTCAACCACTGAAAAACCTAATTATTCACTCAAATTCAGTTTGAAAAATAATCATACAGAAAGTAATTTTAATGCAACATATTTGACAATTAATATAATAGTTGAGAAGAACAGTTTGGTTAGGTAATTAATAATTACAAAAATTACTTTAACTGGTTATAATTTAACATCTTATTATTTTGAATTATGTAAATATATGTGATTGTAAATTTCCTAGTTATTTATAACTAATAATGGATATCTATATCATTTTATAATAGATATTGATATCTACATATAATCTAGTCTATTTATTTTTTTGTTAAAATTTAACAGATACATTATTTCATAACTTTGCTACCGATAAAAAATTTATGCATCATTTACAACTTTGATTATAAGTTTTATCTTACATTTCCCATCAGCACAACTTCTCCATATTCACCTTTTTCAAATTCTTAAATATTAATGGCTTCTTTATGAAATATAGTTAATGCAAAATAGTAAGGAGAATAATTGATAAGTGGGTTCATGTGAATAACTAACGAATTTCAAAATGTTTTACTCATATCTTTACAGTACGTGCACAGTAGAAGTTATGTTTACTGCTCTTTCTATTTGTAAGAATCTATTCTGTGCAAAATTCATAATTCATGATTAACTTCTCATGTGTTTATGATTAACTAACTTCCAGTTGCCATAATCCATAAACCACATATAAAGATATGACGGGAGCTTCATTAATACACTCTATATTCAAAGAATTCTGAAGAGAGAAAATTGAAACTGCACAATTCTGAAGCAGCTGGATCAAGAAATTCAGTTCTCTTTGGTTGTTCTTGAAATACATGGTGCGAAACATGATATTCTTGGAAAATTAAGTTTAGTTCTGAATTTATTCATGCATTTTCTATTTTCCCAGAAGTCTAAATAAGTGGAAGATTCTCCATTGTGTTGCTTACCTTATTTACCAATGCTTGTTGCTTTCAAAATTGTGAAGAAACGAGATAAATTTGTTCTTGAAAAGATGAGAAATATCCAACACACTTTATTCCGACTGAGTAGTTGTGCAAAAAAATTAGCATTCTTCATCAAAATTCTGACAAACACTGCATAATCTAAATCTATTACTTTTCTGCATCTTCAACAACAAAATATGCATGTCGGTAATTTGCATTTTTATCAAACTCGCAGCAGGCGCACTGCTTTCTGCGATAAAAATACACAGCTTCTTGTATACATATAAATTTTTTGCTTTTAATTTTTTTTCTTTCTTCTTTGTTAAAACTCCGAACATTTGGGAAACCATATTTAGATGTTAATTTAAAATTTCAGTAAGCTGCAAGAGATTGTATGAACATTTAGGGAATTGTATGAATATAAAGAGCAATAAATGAGATGAATTAATTTTTAAGTATAAATGTATTTTAAATGATTAATATGTTATATACTTCATATTAAAATATATTTCAGTGCTATATACGCTTTATAGCAAACCCTCCTTCACAACTACCATACATACACACTTTCGAAAACACAAAACAAACCAGAAAATTAAATTTATATTTTACATTGTTATACTGTAGCAAGAAGAAATCTCATTTCCATGATAATTTATAAATTTGTTTTATAAATTCGACCGAACAGTGAGCTTCATTTCTTATTTTCAGCTTCTCTTATAAATTACCGAATAAAATTTTGTACTGAAACATAACGATATATTCTAATTCATGCTGAATATTTAAAAATATTTACCTTAGTCTGCAATAGTATTTCAGCCCTATTCTGAGAAAGCAACGTAATATTTTCTGCTTTCCTCTGTTTGAATCCAGCATTGATTTTAATCATAAGGGGCAAAGCCGACTTATTATGATTTAAGTAAAAACCATTTATTCTTCTATATTTTTCAGATGTAATAACTAGGATGAAATTCAAATAAGAGAAAATAATAAATATTATTCAAAAACTGAAATGTTAAAATGTTAACAATAACAAAGCGAACCTCACCCCTTTACGGTTGTTATATCCCTATGTGGTAAGTTGTTTATAAAAGCTACCATTTTCATATTTCCATCTGTAATGTTAAATAAGTTCCATCTGTAATGTTAATAAATAATCTCTATTAATTTTATTTATAAACAATATTAAATCGTAAACAATATTACGATTTATAAACAATATTACGATTTTTACGATTAAAATTAATGTCTATTTGCCCTTGCTGAATTTTTAGGGAGATAATGGTAAATGTGAATTTTAGTGTGCACCCAGCTGCGTCAACAATGCCAAGTCGCCAATAAAGATGGCGGACAAAATAAACAAATACTTCGGCGGAACAGTTAAGGTTACCATTTCCCGTTATATAATTAGGACTTTTTACTGATAAGTATTGTTTTTTTTTTCATACTGCCCGGTGCCTTCTACAGATGACTTTGGCATCTGTAGAAGGCACCGGACAGAATTTTTTAACTTAAAAAAATCATCTTACGGCTTTGCTAGCAGCGGGAGCGGGAACCAAGTAGCTTCGCTAGTACATTGAACATAAAGACTGTGTGGATAACGGAAACAGAACATAATCAAAAGAAAAGAAAGAACGGAGAATGAAGCAATCGGAACATTCTCCATACACAATTTCAAACAAGCAACCTTTCCTAACTTCATCAACTCGTAAAAAAATATATCTATATGCATATTTAACTCATCCTTCATCCATTCTACAGGTACGAAATACTCCTGACATAACACATTATGAAGGGAACCAACCGTTAGAACACCAAAAGAAGTGAACTGCGAACCAATGCAGCTGTCTTTTAAATTGAGAATGCAGACGATTTTTTAAAGCGCATACTGACAGTTAAAAATTGCAAAAGAATAAATATTTTCTGTTCGTATTCACATTTAAAAAAAGAAAGAAGAAGATAACTATTAATTATAAGCTTAACTTTCTTTATTTAATAAATTTTAATTAAAAAAAAACAAAATTAAATCTTTAATCGATATTTTTTTAATATTTATTAATTTAACATTTTTCATAATATAGTTGTAGTTTATGTATAACTCAATCATTGCAAAAAGTAGTAAACAAAACAGCATTAGGATTGCTAGAAAAGCATTCCGATATTGGCGACAAACTCGGGTGCACACTAATATTCACTTAATAAGAGATAATTTGCCAATGAATTATTGATAATATTTTATTGCAGTCCTAACATGGATTTACTACCATTTCATGTAGACATTTAAATGGTAGATTTTGGCGTGTTTTTCAATGGTTGACACAGTTTTATCTTACTTTGTCAGAAAACCAAAACTAATATTAAATCTTTCAGAATATACAATTACATTAAATAATATATTCATTTTCATTAGTTTTCAGTTAGAGGCATCGATTTGGAATAATTTTCCCTTATATTATTTTAACTAGATTGAAGAACATGGTGCTCTCATTATACATGGAACATTTTAAGCGACAATCAACCAAATTTGGTGTTAGATTTAATTTTGGTAAGACTTAAATGGTACATAAAAATCTATTGAATATGTTCTCGGAATAGTACTGTACTCTACAATTTAACATAAACTTTTTGTGAAGCTCAGAATTAATTTCCAGCCAAATGCATAGTATATACTTTCCTCTGTTTCCTCTAATTTCAGTTCATTTGGAATTTTTTTCCTATTAGGAGGAACAAATAAACTCTAAGATTTTTCAATATTCCGATAAATTGCTGTCTATTTTCTTTCAAGTGTCTTTTAACATCATAGAAAAATGCTTTTTTTAGAACACAGTTTGGGAAGACTTATGAATAGTGTTGGCTAAATCTGTTCAAGCATAAAATACTCGACGGGGATATAAGGATTTGAAAAAAATCAACATTTATCAATTTAATACTCAGCTACCAAATTCGGTATGTTATCTTCATACAATATTCGATTAAAATCAACTCTATTTTGATCCTTCTTTTCGCCAAGGATGTCAATAGGTATTATGGTGCCAGATCAGCAATTATACAACTCAACAATGCATACATTTAGAAAAAAATGAGTAAAAAGTTGCAGGAAAAACTATTCCGTTTGCTTGTACGGGTTACCATATTGGCGAGGATCTGAAAGGCAACATTAAAGTATATTTCGTTCAAACATTTTGAATTTCTGTAGTAACCGCATTTCATTGCCAAACTTTTGTTTTAGTCGCAGGTCACAGATAATTGGTAACCGTAAATAATTCTTTTGCCTTAATATATCATCGTAGCAATTAAATCAATTTCTGAAAAAAAATATGGCATGTTTGAAGATATTTATTGCTAAATATGGCATTTGTTTAACATAGGACTACCAAAATTTCTAATTCAGAAATGATAGTGTATGCCAATCAAGGAAATAACATTATTAAATTTGAATGCTTCTTGCAGTTTAAATGTTTGACATCGAGGCAGACCAAGAACTACATCAGGGAGACATCTTTTTTTATTGGAGATATATCACTGATTGTTATCAGCGTCATTTATATGTGGATATAAGAATTAATGTTTATTTCTATTCACAAATAGGTACCTATCTGTTTTTAAGGCGATCAAAAGGCGCCAAGAAAAAATTTCGCCAATTTAACGATTTCAATCGTCAAACTATATAGCACGTAATTTGCGACTTGAATGTATTCTTACAATTTTGCGAAATTTTTTCTTGGTACTTTTTTATCGACGTTAAAACCAAATTGTACCCATAAATATAATTTCGTAAAAGTGTAGTTCAGTGTACCCTTTGCTGCGCTAAGGTTGCCAATAATGATGGCGGACAAAATAAATACTTCTGCAAAACAGTTACGGTTACCATTTTCTGATAAGTTATGATCTTTATTGATAAGTATTGTTTTATTTTAGATTTTTAAATTTTTAATGATTTAGAATTTTTTTTTAATTTTTAGGATCACTATGGCTGCTTATGTTAACAATTTTGAAATAAAGAAGCTTTTCAAACCGTCTGAGCAGATCTGTTGTGTAGAGAGTAAAATTTAGTGCATGCGATGCCTTCGACATCTGAAAAAGGCACTGGGCAGAATTTTTTAACTTAAAAAAATAAAAACTCCTACGGCTTTGGTAGCAGTGGGATCCTAGTAACTTTACAAACTCATTGAACATAAGGACTGTGTGGATAATAGTAACAGTACATAATCAAAAGAAAAGAAAGAACGAAGAAAGAAGAAATCAAACCATTCTTTATGCAAAATTTCAAACAAGTATCCTTTTCCCAAATTCATCAACTCATAAAAAATATATATTCCACTCACCCTTCATCTTTCTGTAGGTTCAAAATATTTCCTGCCATCCCATTCATCACACATCCGTTCATGAAAAATTAGCGACATAACGACTTAATAAGGAAACCGTCAGATCAGAAAAGAAAAGTACAAGGAATTCTATTGCATGCGATTTCCTAAATTAATAATTCAAACGATTTCTAAAACACATACCGACAGTTTAGTATTGCAAAAGAATAAATATTTTATTATCGTATTTACATTAACAAACAACATTACAGTGTCTCATTAGCAATATTTTTTTAATTATAATACAAATCTAAATTAAAATTTTTTATTTATATTTTTTATTTAACATTTTTCATAAAATAGTTGTAGTTCATGTACAACCCAACCACTGTAAAAAGTAGTAAACAAAACCTCATTAGGGTTGCTAGAAGATCGTTTCGTTGGGTTATTATATTGGCGACACACATGGGGGCACACTAAACGACACTTCAACAAACCCTATATTTCAATCCCTCTTTTTTTAAATTTACACAATCTCTTTAAAAAAGAGATAGGCAAACACTTACTAATATTGCTAAATCGGAAATGGCAAAGCCAATGTAATTCGTTGCCGATTTCTCAATCCAAAGTATTACACACATTATTATAGATAGTTATACACCAGCCATTTTGCTTTTAGTCATTGCTGTTAAGTATGGTCTAGTAAAAGATCAGAGAAAAAATAGAAAAATGTGTAAAGGAAATTTCTAACATCTTATAATCATTAAGCTTCAGACGAATCAGAAATATTAATATATGAAAAGCTCCATATTCTGTGTTTGGATAATATCCCCTGATTCTAAGTCTCATTATGTCTTGAAAACTACAGAAATACACATTCGGTTATCCGAAATCTATTGAAATGCATTTTTAAACTAAATACTGAAATGGTTGTTATTCTTTATTTTAATTTAGTTATGGATGTCGCCGACATTGTCCTCAATGCAATAAAACGCAAACAAACGAATGCTGCAGATTGTGGTCAAATATTCCCCCTCCAAGAGCGAATCTCCCAGTGGAATGCACTCCTCCCGGGAAATGCGAGGACGTTTGTTGTTCCAGTAAACATTCCCAACTTTTTCTCAGTCACGCAATCGGAAGATTTTTCTTTCGAACCGATGACATGTCTGGCAGAAAAATACCTGTAATATAATGAATCGATGATTGATCGATAAACTAAATTCTAGTTATGTAAACAAAGACTTTACGAAAACAATCTTTGCATTTCAGCAGGTATTGACAAGAGAATTTCCAAACATGCCATTTAATTTTCCTTGGTCTTCAAGTAAAAGAAAAATTCTGATTGCGTGTTCTGTTTATGCTTTGTCTATTTTTATTGCTTTTCTTTCAATTTTGTAGAAATAAGAAGAAGAATTTTAAAAAAGAAAATGTTAACAAAAATATTCGGTACACTTCGGATTAAACGGCGGCCCAAAAGCGCCAAGAAAAAATTTCTCCAAATTATAAAAATATGCTGAAATGCATTATTATTTATTATGAAACATTTTGAACGTGCAAATCATTGGCTATATATTTTGACGATTGAAATCGCAAAATTATAAAGGAAAAAAATCTTGGCGCCTTTTAGTCACCGTTGCAACCAAAATGTGCCAAAAGTTTTGAAATTTGAAATAATATAAAATGATTTGTATTTCATTGCAGCATGATTTCTAATGCCGTGAACATAGAATATTTTCCTATACATGATTTAACCACGAATTTCCGAATGTTAAGTGCTAAAATATTTATCTTCGAAAAAAAATCATTTCATTGCTCCACAGAGAAGAAATTCTTCTTTAGCTTTCAAACATTGTTTGAATAATAGTGTTATTTGTGTAATCCATGAATGTTATTCTGTGCTTGTCGGTTGTAACGGCAACCGAAAAGCGCTAAGAAAAAGTTTCGCCAATTGATGATTTCAATCGTCAAACTATGTAGCATGTGAATCACACGCTCAAAATTTTTCATAATAAATAATCATTTATTTGATTATACTTTTATAATTTGTTGAAATTTTTTCTTGGAGCTATTTGGTCACTGTTAAAACCGAATTGTACCTGTTGTTTTAAAAAAAGTATACATTTTCTTGGTATAAATTTTCATTAGCAACCACCACCTTTAGTGTCCCTGTATTTTGGGAGCAGATTGGAAGACCTCATGACAGAGATCTGCTTTTCAAATCAGATTACAGGGCAATCGAAATTTGAATAAACTAAAAATTCAGTGTGCATGCATTTGTAGTGTCTTTAAGTTTGAGGATGTGAGTCAATCATTCTCATTTAACTATAATATGTAAGACTGTTTTCTATGAAATATTATTTCTTTTGCCATAATTTACGTTTATCGATAATTGAAATGTTAAGGTAGGTAATTACTTTAAAACGTCGATTTTTTCGCAACATTTTGACTTTTTTTTTATTTATCCTAATATTTTAACCAGTTTTTTTTTTATGAAACAATTCAAATTTTATTTCTAAGTCAATATTTACCTACATTTTAGTGCTATTTTACATTTTTAGATACTGTATTCTAAAATTTTAATCTTTGATACAATTGTTTTACAAGAAGCCTTATAAATGAATATCTAATGCCTATTTTTTGTTCAAATTTGGTATAATAATTTCTCTATATGTTTTACAGTTTCTAAATTAAAGAATAATAAGTAAAATATTCATTTAGAGATATTTTATAGTTGTTATAGTACTTCATAATAGGAAAAAATTGAAAATTTCTTGTTATTTATCAGTTGAACCCAACTATTTCAAGAATGGATGAAAATACAGTTTAAAAATATTTCTTAAGTTATCTGCAAAATTTTAAGCAAATCATTTGATAAACCTCTGAACTAGAACATTTTTGCTTTATACCTCTTTTTAGTCAAACAAAGGCCATTTTTTCCCAATTTTTTTTAAACCTTTGCTATTTAACTGGTACATTTTGTTTTCATGTGCGCTTTTTTAAATCTTTTTTATGCACATATTCAAAAATATGGCAATTTTCGAACATTTTTCAAAAAAAATAATCTTGAACTTAGTCACGAACCATAAATTATTCTACGTAAATGATTCTGAAGTGCCCCAGAATGGAACTAGAATTTGATAATTTTTCTCCAAAAGGACAAAAAAATACCATGCTTCTTTATATCTTTGTTGCAAATGAAAATTATGCTGCTCTTTTTAATGATTTGAAAATTTAACTAATTGCTTATTGTTTGTTTCCCCCCATATAATTGTCTGTAAAATTAATTGTTTTTAAATAATCACATGATTTTCTAATAAAATGAATTTTTTCCGGTCAGATAGAAATTCCAATGTGGGCAAAAGTAATGAAGATCGGAGTTGCTTCAATTGCGATCATGTGCCTCCTCCTCAACTTCGCTTTAATTATTCCACACGAGATGGCGAACACGATCCGAAGTCTAATCTGGCAATATATGAAACTGTAAGTGAAGTCTTATTTCAAATGTACATTGTTACAGAAATCGATAAATTTAAATATATGTTTCGAATGTTCGGCAAAGTAAATTAAGAAATATCGTATAAACAATGCTGTAAATGCAGCAAGCGTCTTCATTTTAAGCTATTAGGCGACACATTCAGAGTGAATTAATTCTTCTGGCGAGGAAAAAGAAAAATTTATTATCAATACTTGGTAAAAGTTGAAATAATGTTATTGAAAAAACAATAACAATTTTAAGACCAGTGAGCGTAGTTTCCCAAAAACTCTTTCATATATTTTCTAATAAACTTGTCACGTCAGAAAAAATCTTTATTGTATTGGTGTACAATAATCACAAAATATTAACTTTTCGCGTGAATTTAGAATGTTTCTTGAATCTATCGTGTCATTTTTGGCGATTAATCCCTGGCATGGCATTAATTGTATCTGAAAATCAAATTTGAGCTTTAGACATGTTTTTTCAACCGATAGAAACATAGATTAGAAACTGGACTACATTTGTAGTTACAAAATCTCATACCAAATTTAATATATTCAAGTCACTGCTTTTTTTTGAATTATCGAATTTAAATGTTTTTGAAAGTGCAGACCAACATACAGTCAACTTTATATTGTATTTGGCTCATCACTTGATAGGTGTTATTATAGATGTTAATTCTGTGTACGGAATCTTACCTATCTAGCTCTCTTCGTTTTATAATTATCGTGTTAATTTATATTCAAAAAGCAAGACAGACGGATTTTCTCTAAACAGGTTTTACTTAAAATTTGATAAAAATCTGAAAATGTGGTGTAAAAACAATATATCAAATTTCAAAGGTGTAGCTCAAAGCGTTTTTGAGTTATCTTTGTCATACAGAGACAGACGTGCATTTTTCAAAAATGTGTATTTCGAACTCAGTGTCAGGCACACTACATTATTCTGCACTGAAGTTATGAAGATAAAACTGATTTCAATATTTGCAAGAGAAATGAAAAAAAAAATCCTGGTGGCAGCATAGATGACAAAGAAGATTTTAATATTTTTGTTATAGCATTCTGCTGTCCTCTATAAGATTGCATTTTTAATGAAACCGGCTTTAAAAGCATCAAAGAAATTAAATTAATCATAGTTATAAATTAAATTTATAAAGTAATGACATATTCTTATTCTATAGTTTTATTGTAAACGAATAGAGAAAAATTCGCAGAATTAATGAAGAATCTTTATTCTATCGCGTACGCAAAGTAAAATAATTACCTTAATGTTAATGTAGAAAGAATTTATTATAAAAATGATTGTAGAATTCCTAAAATAAATTTACATTTATATTCTTGATAAATTTTCTTGATCAGTAATATAACTAGGCTGAAACAGTTTGGGCACTTGGCCTGAGCGCAGTTGTGAGGGAGTGCAATATTAAAAATCAGTTAGTTATATTTAAAGGAAAAATGCTTTTATTAAACTCTAATTTTCCAAGAATTTTAAAATTTAAACTGTTGTAGCAAAATCATAGAAAATTAAAAAATTTCAAAGACAATAAATTATTTAATTGGAAATAAGGACTTATTAAAAGCCTATGGTTATTTTAAAAGGTAAACATAGTAAAATATAAGAAACTCATATTGTCTAACCATTTTTTTGCATGAAAAGCAAGCAGTAAAGTTTTTAAGTCTTTCAAATTTATGCGAAAAGAAATAGCCTTGCTTTTTGATTCTCACGATAGCAGTGAGACTCGTCAATAGTATAAGTAGAGAATATATATATATATATATATATATATATATATTGTATATAATATTTCGATAAAATTATCATATGTGTTTCAGAAAAGAGTCGTTTTTCAAATACTGGGCAATAAAACGGATTATCAGAAACTACATTCCTGAAAACTGAATCATAAATCTTTGAAATTATATTTATGATTGATATGTCCGGCATATATATTTCCAAGATAAAATAATGAATGGAAAGTACTCATAGTAAAACTAAATTTCTCCTCTTTTCGTATTCGGAGGCTCAATAGAAGGCAAGTAAAACCATGGCGCCAGATTTGATTTTTTTCTATTTACATCTAATCTGGCGCCATGGTGCCCAAAATCATTTTTAATTCCACTCATTGAAAATTGGATCTGAAAAATAACTTCATTAGTTATCTTAAAAATGGATCTTCTGGAATGTGAATTAATGCTTTTGAAAGCGAAAAACATGAAATAACTTTCATTATAAATAAATGTACCGAACATGGATATTATAAGTAACAAAAATCTATGCTATGATTTAAGGCATAGAGAAATTACACCTAGACATCATTCGGATACCTTTATCACATATATATAAATTTATTTCCTTATTTTAAAAGCACTGATGATACTTTTGATGACAGCAAAATCAAGTGCAAACATCAAAAGATCTTTTAACTAACAAAAGCATATATATTCATATCTCATAGTTACAGAAAAAAAACCATTTTATTTAATTCTCTTGTGTATAAATTCACTTCAAAGAAATTAAAAACACCTTCGTGTCAATAGAAACTAGGAAAGCAAATTTATATTTCTGATATCTTAAGTCTTCAAAAATTTTAGTAAGTATTGCATGTCCTTTTTATATGTATATAAATAATTTTTTTCCAAAATTATAACAAAGTGCAATTTTACAAGTCGCAAATAAATGAATGTGTTAATTTTATTTACTCATTGAATCTGAATTTTTGTGTAATTCCTCATTTCTTATTTCATGAAATACGTTTTAACTTTGTCACAGGTGGTTTGATATATTATTAAAAGTTATTAATTATAAATTTTGATAGATAAATTTAATGATATAAGTGAAATAATTATGCATATTATAAATATTAAATTAATTACCAGACTTTTGAATGATTTTATATGTATTAATAGTTTCATATATAAAGGATATATTTCAATATTAATACTGTCCATATAATATATAAGTAATACATATAACTTTTTCTTTCTTTATTATTTAAATATGTATTCATTTCCAATAGATTAAAATATTTGTACAAATTTTATTTTTTTAAAGTATGATACAAATAAAATGTTAATTTTTATTTATATTTTTTAAATGTATTAAATGTTCCATACTAACTTTAAGTTTTAATAAGTTTAAGTTTTACTAACTTTTTTCATTTGGGCTTTGTTTAAATTATTAAAATCAGAACGGAGAAAATTATCTTTTCAAATTTAGTATAAATTTTTCTAATTTATTTTATGAAATTTGTTTTCGAAACATTTTTTTGTATATTCTGATGATACATTTTATATTCAAGGCTTCTCCATATAGAACGATCATTGCGAAGTTATTTATATTATTTAAATCACATGAATCATAAAATATTTTTTTTTGCATTATGATTCAGGTTTAAGTGCACTTTTATTCTTTGCATTCCTCGGTAAGAATGATTCTGGAAAAAAATTAGGATTTCGGTACGTATGTATATGGAATGACTCAGTTTTGGTATTTGCCCTGGGCGCCTTTTTATATGTATTTAGGCCACTGTTCCTAATACCGAATTTTTCCAAATATATCTTATTTAAATGTCATAGAAAATATGCGAAATGATCTTGAAATGCCTGACTTGTTCATCTGGAATTATATCTCTCCCTATAGGCGAATTTCCTGATTTCATTTCCAGCAAACCAGGAAAAAAATTGAAAAACTTCTTTTTCCCTTGTATTAAAAATTACAGCTTCAAATTTCTTTCGCTATTAACCAAAATGAATATCCAAAAACGAAATATTAGTACTATTTCAGAGAGAAGCAGCAGAGGAGATTTGACGAAGTCTTTTGAAAATGTATGCAGTTTTCAGATTCTAGATGATTTCGCCTGACACGTTCTTAGGAAAATCTAAATTGGTTAATACTATTTTCTATATGAAATCGTTTTAACAGTCTGATTTGATCTGGGCTTATTATTTTTGAAATAAAACAGCAGATTACAAAAGGAAGTGTTCTTTAACCAGATAACTTTTCCTACTGTAGTAGCAATTACACATTAATACTTTTTTATTTTGTCAATTACTCATTTGTTTTTTTTTTATATTGACTTTGTTTTGTAAATTTATTATTTCCAGACTAATTTATAGCCATTCTAGTTTTGTATTTAAAGCATGTTTTAGCGAGAACAATTCTAATCATTTTATAATTGTCTTAATAGCTCTTGCTAAAAAATTAAAATATTTGGAAAATAATTAAACTTGCAGTAGTTTTACAATCAAAATAATTTTCTAACCAGGATGGCACTTAATTAAATGAAGATCTTGTCACAATTTTCATTAATTTCCACTTTCTAGTTGAAAATAATTTAAAATGTTTCATAAATCACTTCAAAAATAATTTACTAATTCTGCTTTCCGTTTCGCTGCTGTTTTTGATATTTTTCATGTTTGTAAAGATGTTGAAAATTATACTATTTAGGAACAACTTAAATTTGCAAATTCTGTATTTGCAATATTTTATCATGTGACGAAATATAAAATATTTTGCATAAGTTTATGTCTTTCACTAGAATGTATGCTACTAATAATATTAATGCATTGCTACTACTACTACTACTACTAACAAAAAATAATCGAGTGTTAGCTTATACGTTTGACCTTCCAAGGCGGCTACAAATTCTAAAACAAAGAACTCTGGGATGATCGATATGTTACATCAAAGTTAATTTAAAAAGAAATAACTAAAGATTAATTGATATTTTGGGGTTTCTCAGGAAGGACTTGGAAAAATAATTTTTAAATCTTTTTAAGACTGGGCAAATTTTTTTGAAAGATATACCAAATTAATTATTATAACAGAGATATAAATTATCGTTTATTTTTATAATTTTAAAATATTTTTTGGGATTTAAAAAAAAATATATATTTCAGATTTTCATTGAAATTCAAGCAAATTTTGTTGTCATGACATGAATATCTATCACATGATTGCTGGAAGTTGCGGTTGTATCGATCTATAGACGAAGAAAATATAATTAAGTGAATTGACACCGGCAGCATGCAATGGGATGGTAGATTATCTATATAGTTACTCTCTTAATGACACTTTAGTGTCCCGAAACTCGATTATTCATAGACAAAAAATCAGAACAGGTGCAAGGTTATATCAATAACAATGTAAATCAAAATTTTATGCCAAAATTATTTAATTAAAGTAATCATCAACATATTGCTTAATAGAATGAATCGTGATTACACAAAGTTTTATAATTAGTGAATATAGTTTCACATGTCAACGAATTTTTAACTTGATTAAGTATTAATGATTGAATTCAGTAACTTTTGGAATGTATAAGTTTTTATTTATTTTTCTAATATATATACAATGGATTTGTTTGGATTTTATTGGCGTAAGAGCACTCCTTGGCTAAACTGTACCATACATATGGTTAAAAATGTAGGAAATCCAACAGCTTCAGAGCGAATATATAAAAGTTTAAAGCATATGTTCGATGACACACAAAGAAGAACAAAAACAGAAGAAATATAATTAGAATAACATAACAAAGTACCGAAAAAAGGGGAAAAAATGTTGACATAGAAAATAGATTAAAAAACGAATAATTTTGAAAAAAAAAGTAAGTTATTTGGGTTGTATTTTCCCCTTATAAATTCTTGCAAGCTTAGTGGCAATAAGAGCAAAAAAGTGTTCACGGCTGGAAGTGGTTTGACCAGAATGTAGTTAACAGTAAAATTGCTACGGCATGTTGAAAAAGTGGGTGTTTTCTTTCCATATAAGGGATGCGTATGTATGAAACGTGATTTCCCCATACAAAGGCGGGTCAATATAATATACAAGTCTCGCATAGGATGTATAAGAAGTTGTCTATTCAATGTAATGTAGTATTAGGAATGTAATATGAATTTGTTCATTCCATAATTTTGGTCATAAGTTCATTTATGAAATTTCATACGTCTAGGTCAAAGCGTTTTTGAATTATCGCGCTCTCGGGCAGACAGACGTAATGACAAAAATGTGTTTCTTCTAACTCGAGGAGATCTGAAGCGTGTAGACTCGTCTAAATCTCGAGTTCAAATTTTTGACGATTACAATATTTTTTTCATACTTAGTATAAGAGAAGGTGAATAAAGCATAAAGCTAATGTTAATCATTTGATTAATGTTATTGCAGCTTTTTATTTTTATATTAATAATTCCAAATCGCAATGAAATGCTTTTAAATTATTTTTCAACAGGCCGGGATACCCTGGTTGGTAGGGCGTTGGATTCGCATCCTTTGGTTGTGAGTTCAAACCCACCAGCCGAAGACTCCCCGTGTATGTTGGGAGCTGGCGCACGTATAAATCTTTCGTGGTTACAAAGTCCTTCATGTCGAGAGTAATAACACTGGGTGAACTGGATCAGAGGGGATTGTTCTCTAGTTCAGGTCTAAATTATGATCTGACGAGACGTAAAATTTTCGTTTTAATTCGCTAACTTAGTCAACGGCTTGTCTTTGACAAGTGGCATCAGAAACAACAACAAATTATTTTTCATGTATAATTGTAAATTGTAAAAAAGCAAAAAAAAATGGATAACAATATATTTTTTTCAGACTACTAACAAGTATCATGGAAGAAAGCCATTGATGGATTTAATGGAATATCATGACCCAAGCAATATGCAGACCCCTCGGTTTCTAGAAATATGCCCAACAGGCTTGCGTTTCCGCGATCAAAGACCATAATAGAGTTAAATTATACATATTGTTGTGATATGATAAAAAAATAAGTTCAAATAATATTAAATTTTTTTTCCAAACAATAACTACTTTTTTTTTTCTGTTTCCTCAATATTCTAAGAAAATGTTATTTTTTAAGACTTTTTAATACATATATTTTTCATAAGTTTCTACAATTCTAATTTCATGGCATTTTTTGCTACTCAGTGACTACAAGATCAAATTTTTAAAATTCATACATTAGATTTAAATTCTATCTTCAAACTATATGAAGGGTACATTAAAATAAATTTCTTAATCTTTAAGGATAGCCAAATAGTAGGGACACCTGAATCGTCAATTCATGCTATAAATTCTATCTCACCTAGCTATGCATTCAACTGACATAAAAAAAATTGTATTCTTCAATTGGTGGTTTCTATTTGAAGAAAATGTAATAATTTAAATGTACGTACATACATCTCTAAAAACACTTGGCGTCCATTTTCCATGATATATATATTTTGCATGATATATATTGTAACTTTTAAAATTATTTATTGCAAGGCAGTATATAATGCTAATGGAAAATAATAAATATGAAGTTCAGCATCATATATTTATATATAACTTTTGTTTATTTTTATACATGTCTAGAACAACAAATGTAAATATATATATATATATATATATTGTAGGGGTTTGAACTTTGTCTAACTCGTTAATGCTTACGATTAGTTTGCAATTGAGCTCGTTTGAATCATTTAAGGTATTGCTTCATGATCACAACATTCCTTCCTGAACATGTTGTGAGAAATATTATAAACTCTTATATAGCAAACTCAATTAAAACACTCATTTTTGGGGTAGATTCCCTTCAAAATTTGACAGAAATTTTTATATCTGTTTGTAATTCATGTACCCAATTTCGTCTAGTTCAAAGCATTTTTTATTGTAAGAATCACAGCCAGCTGGACATACATAATGACAAAACTATGCTTTTCAAATTAAAGGAGTACCAAAATGCAGAGGTTTGTCAAAATCTGGATTTGATTTTTTCGACGATTACAATACTTTTTTTATACTTCATATACGATAAAGCAGAAACACTTATAAATTTAATTTTATGCGTAGTTTTTGATATCAAATTATTAATTTGCATCAATTAAAATAAATCAATTTATTCAATTTTTCGTCAATTAGAATATTTCCTTTATACTTCATGTATATGAAAGTAAAAACACTTCAATTAAATTTTTGAGTAATCCTGATACTAAATTCTAAATTTACCTCAATTAAATTGAATAAATTAAATTTTTATGGCTCTAACAATATTTACTTTATACTTCATGTCCAAAAACACATTAATTTAATTTCATGAAAAATATTGTTACCAAATTATAAATTTGTATCAATTAATTTAATTGATTGATTAAAAGCAATATGTCCAAGATTCTTATGATTCCTTATACAATATGACAAAGCTAAAACTAAAATGAGTTGTACAGTTCAAGTACAGAGAAAAATTAGAAATGGCATTCACGTTGGTCAATACCGATTAGAAACTACTTAATTAGAAATAGAAATTGAAACTTATTAGTGAAACATTGCAAATAATTGGAACTTTTCCGATTCAGCTGAGCGGTTAATGACTTTATTTGATTTTGTATAACAAACAGATGTGTAAAAAATATTGTACATATGGATAATTCAATCGAGATTTATTAAAGAAAGCCATGCTGAGTAATTGTTCATTAACTCAAATAAGATAAGATTAAATTTGCAGAACTCTAATACAATACATTTCAAGCAATCTTAAATTTAAGAAATCTCAGCCTATCCTTTGTTTTCCTATAATCTTTTTCAGCTTTGAAAAAAAAAACTTCCAATCATTGTTCCAAAAGCTTACAAAAACACCTTGGTTTATTAGCATCAATATTTATCCAAGGAAGGAAAAAAAATTCTGAATATAGTTAGAAACTAAAATCCCCAAGACAAATTCTTTACTTAAAAAAGAGAAAAAAAATCGTTAAAACTCTTTAATGTTTTTTTAAATATAAACTGATTCGACTTTTTAACAATTTTCACGACCAATTCTTTAATCGTCATACTTTATCCATCAGATTTTCAGCTTATGCTCACTTGAATCTTTTTATTTGACTTATTTCTTTCAGTTTCAAAATGGTAAAAAAGATATCGATTAATCAATAGTTTGCTTTAATGACTTGTTTTTCATCACTTTAACAATGCCACTTACAGAAATAAGTTTTTATATGTACTTTTTTTGCATACAGTTTCAAGGGAAAATATTTTGGATAATTAGAATAAGCGCAGGTTTTTTTCGTCTTTCCCCCCCTTTTCCGTATTATTTTATTTATTTATTTTTATCTCCTATCAGAACTGCTTTAATTTAACGAAAGCTTTTCGAATTCAATCGCTTAGCAAAAATAGTTGAACCATCTAGTGAGGGAAGTCTGTAAAAAATGACAGAAAATAATAATAATAATAATAATAAAAACACTTTAAAGGGATATGAAGATTTTTAAATATTTATTCAATCTCAGTTTTCATCCGCCACATTTTTTAAAGAGTTTTTATTTAAATTTTTACACTTTCAGCTTATTAAGGAAAGAGGTTTTAAGAACCAATAAAGAAAAATCAGCAAAGATGAGTTCTGAGTGTAAGAAAATCGAAATAAAAAATAATTTCAATGAAACAGAAAGAGGGTAATCAAAAAGAAAAGTAGTATGTTTTAGAGAGTAATTATAAAGTGCCCAAAATGATGCGCCCATTTTGACGGATGTTTACTGTGTTAACAATATTTCAGACAATATTTATTGTCTCTTGATTCTGTTTATCTACCTATAGTTTACTACTACTGTTTATCTACACATAGGTCCATGAAGTGTAAATATAATGAATCGGCATAAATAAAAAAATTGCACATCTCAGCCGATTGACTTTTGTTATAATCCAAAAGAAGAAATGTAAATAAAATGAGAAGATTAATTTAATATAAATTTTTTTTTCATGAACAAAAATTACTTAGAGGATTGTAAAATTTATGAAACACTGATAAATCAGTCAATTCAAACATCTATATTTATAAATGCAAATATAATTAGTAGATAATTCGTTTTGCTACTTATTAATAAAAAACATCTAATTGTACATCCTCTGAACAAGCATCTCATTGTTTCAATTCAATGTTTTTACAAACTACATCTAATTCAATACTCTACTTAGTAAATTAATGGGGCTCCAAATATTATTAGGAACCAGCTGATTCCCTGAAAAACATATAGAAAATAACTGATATAGGTTATCGAGGTTATTACAAATATTAAATAAACTTTCTTGAAATATGTATTAAAATGAATTAATCATCTTGGATACAAAAAAACAAAAAACAAATATTTGTTCTTGTTTCAGACAAAAATCGTATCGAACAGCGGATCATGTGCTATTAACAGAACAAAGAATAAATTTATATCAAATTATCGCCAAAGATCTGAATTGCTTAATACCAAAATATGAGTGGTTTGCACATTTGATATTGACAAGACCTTCGGAGTGAAAGTATTTTTAAATCCTCTTATCTTTACAGCTTTTGCTGGGCTATTATATTGCATATAAAATTTAGTATTAAAAACACCATTGTAGTTTAATACAAAATTCACCATCGGAAATTAACATAAATTAATGTCTGAAAAGCAATAGAAGAAATGGCATAAGGAGGTAAAGAAATTGTGCAGGTTTCTATAGAACATCTTATGGAATTTTTAATTATATCACAGTTTACAGATAATATGTAAGCATGTAAACGCTTTCATGTTAAAATACACAATTTATTATAGCTAAACATATTCTGTGCTTAATTGTTCTGTATGACTGTAGGAAAACTGAAAATGTTATCTCTGAAACTTGACAAATATTGAATAAAATTTATTGAAAAAAGAATTAATCATCTTGAATGCCAAAATATTCGTTCTTGTTTCAGACAGAGGTCAAATCGAATTGAACCGCGGATCATATGCCATTAACAGAACAAAGACGAGTTCGCCAAAATTAATATCCATTAGTTTCTCAGCAAGCGTGTAATTCATTCTTTCATTATGTAATTATTTTGCAACTCACTGAGTTATTATTGAAATTTATGTCTACCCAACTAACATGATTTGTGGATAAGAGTCTTTAGGCTTTAACGAGATTAGAATTTTTTTTTTCAGAAAGTGAGTCTCGGAACTAGTATAATGTAATGAGACTAAACGCAAATAAGCTGTAAGGGTTATTTATAGCAGTTTTTCGTTAATAATGCTGAGATAAGAACAATTTATTATATTTATGAATACTTCAGTAAGTTTTCTTCTTCTTTTTTCTTTAAAAGTCGGTGATTAAGTAGTAAATCTTGTTCTTGCGTTCGCTCAAAGTTTGAATGTTGCTAAAGGAAATAAATTTTCGGTTGTTTGATTTGTTTGACTTTTTAGGTTATTGTTCGCTTTTTGTTTGCCGAAGAAAGAGCTCGGGTAATTTGCTGATACGCTTTAGTAAGCTTTTTTTGCATTTGTTTTTCTTGGTAATTTCTGAAATGACTGTTTCTTGTAGTTTAGAAGATAACTAGTAACAAAAATGGAAGAGAAAAATTGAATAGTTATTGCAATTAAGTAAGAAATTTGAGGAAGATTCAAAGATTAATATTTTTAATATTTAAAAAAATCAGTTTGGCCTTTTCTGATTAGAAGAAAATCAATCTCCAATTTTTAAAAGATCTTGAGTTTGAAACAAAACTTTTTTGGAATTATATCTGTCTGCATGAATGTGGTTAGTCAAAAACACATATAGCTATATCGATGAAATGTGACAAGCTATACCGATTTTGTAGCAATTTTTCTAAACTTTCAATGAAATCCGTCAAAGAGAAGTCACCCCATCAATCTGACCGGATGCATATGAGCAATACATCCTGGAAACAGACTGATAGAGCTTGGAATAGTTTGGCATATAATTTTATATCTAGATTTGCAGATGCCTATCATTCAGACTTTGTGTAAAATCTGTGAGAATTAACTGCTTGCTATCTTATATATTGGATGATATACGATTATTATATATTAGAAATGTAACAAAATTGATAAATATTGTAGATGTGCATCATAGCTTGCAGTCTATCCATATATATATATATATATATATATATATATATATATAAGTAACCAATCTAAAGTAAGAAATAGTTTGAAAACTAAACTAAAATGAAAACGAAAGCGAAACAATTTCAAAATCGCAACAAAAATTATTATCTATTCAAACAAAAACCAAAAATGGAACAGGTAAAAACTACATAGTATTTAGAGAGCGCAAATGCATCTACTTCTAAAACACAGATGAACTGATACAGAAGTATAAAAATCAAGTTAAATGGAAAAACAAATAAACCAAATAAAAAATATTAAAAAAAGAAGAATCCGGCCTGAAGACTTTTTCAAGGGTCACCCTCAGGCAGGGATTCAAAAAAGGGATTTTTTCTGTTAAGGAAATTCAGACATTACGTCTAATAATGATTCCTTCGTGACCCGAAAATCCCCTGAAATTAGGCCTAAGAGATATACCATTTTAACAGAAAGGAAAATACAAAACAACCAATTTGAAGAAAAACCACTAATAAGTAAAAATATAATAACAAAAAACACC
Source organism: Argiope aurantia (assembly GCA_026543865.1). Lineage (NCBI taxonomy): Eukaryota > Metazoa > Arthropoda > Arachnida > Araneae > Araneidae > Argiope > Argiope aurantia. Next base: position 74,228 of record JAPMOR010122872.1, read on the forward strand.
AAAATACCATAAACAGACACAAAAGAAATAACAAAAAGGCAAAAAACATACCTTCAACAGTCCAGAAAATCCCAAGCTATCGATTGTGATTCCCGCCCATTATTCGAACGAATTCAACTTCAAAATAACAAAACTATGTAACTACCATTCCAATCTAAACTCTAAAATTTTCAAAAATCTAATTTTCTCACAAGTTAACAGGATCAAAAAGGTTTGCAATAATAAAAACTCCTATATTGAAGCATCAAACAACCTCATTAATAATTTAATTAAAAATGAATTTCCCAAAAAATACTGTAATGTCAATTTTTTAATTAAACAAGGTATGGTTTGGGATTAATCCTTTGGCTTAAATAAAAAATAGAACTTTCCTTGCATATTATATCACTCAATTGGTGGCGCTGCGAGCTTACAATTTTTACCTAAATTGCCGTTAGCTTTGTTTTTAATGGGCGGGAATCACAATCGATAGCTTGGGATTTTCTGGACTGTTGAAGGTATGTTTTTTGCCTTTTTGTTATTTCTTTTGTGTCTGTTTATGGTATTTTGGTGTTTTTTGTTATTGCATTTTTACTTATTAGTGGTTTTTCTTCTAATTGGTTGTTTTGTATTTTCCTTTCTGTTAAAATGGTATATCTCTTAGGCCTAATTTCGGGGGATTTTCGGGTCACGAAGGAATCATTATTAGACGTAATGTCTGAATTTCCTTAACAGAAAAAATCCCTTTTTTGAATCCCTGCCTGAGGGTGACCCTTGAAAAAGTCTTCAGGCCGGATTCTTCTTTTTTTAATCTTTTTTTAATATTTTTTATTTGGTTTATTTGTTTTTCCATTTAACTTGATTTTTATACTT
>JAPMOR010122872.1:75179-102126 GCA_026543865.1 Argiope aurantia
TATATATATAAATTCAAAATGCATAGCCAATTTTTATGAAACATATTAACAAAGCAATTAACATAAAAAGCCACCATATTAAAGAATAAGTGTGTTGGTTTTAAGTGCCAAAGAAACCTGCAGGGGTGATCTCCCACCCCCCAAAAAAACTTTCTTGCCTACTCTCTAATAAACTTGCAATGCCAGAGAACGCCTTACATGGCATTGGTATATAATAACCACGAAATATTAACTTTTGACGTGAGTTTACACTGTTTATTGAATCTATTGTGTCATCATTAGCGAGTTACTTGGCAATTAATCTCTGGCATATATAATATTATCGAAAAATCGAATTTGTGATTTAGACTCGTTCTCCAAACCCGATTGAAAAAAAAATTCGCAAAATTGCATTTCTAGTCACACAATCTCATATAAAATCTGGTAAGGGATACGAAAATTCGATAAATACAAACTATAAACTGCTAAATAAATAAAATTTGGTACACAAATTTAGTGTCAAAAAATAAATCCTAATCAAATTTGAAAACAAATTCAACGCTATTAATCTGACAATCTGTCTGTCTGTACTTTTGTATAAATTAAAATGCAGTGATTTAGATAAATGAAATTTCATTCGCAATTTTAACATTCGAATTATAGAAATTCATGGAAATTTTAGCTTAATCTAGCATTGAGTTCAAAGTCCGCCAATCTGTTCTTTCACTTGCATGTAAACGCGAAACCTTAACCACGTATTGAATTATATAAATTCAGTTTGATATGTCATCGATTTCAGTTCTATGTCGAATTTTGATGTCCATCGGCTGATAAGAAATACCCACATAAATCATACATGTGTATTATCAATTAATCAAAAAAATCCACCAAACTCACAAACAAACTTTTTTGCAATTATTTTTCACCAATAGGATGCAATTAGTGCACAAGTGCAAACTTTCTTTACTATACTGTGAAACATACAACTTTCATGTACGGGGCTTTGAAAATAAAAGTTTGTATCATCTAAGCATTTACTCCTTTGTTAAAGATCCAAAATGTTATGCGGGATAGGGAGGGGGGTGTCATCTTTATTTATTGATGCACGAGAAAGTACAAAAGAGACCAACCACTCGTGACATGGAAAGGCACGTACTGCAGAGAACTTAATCATCTGGCGGAAAGATATGAAGATATGGCCACGCCCTTAACCAAAAAGAAATCGCTGTCAGTTGTTAGGAATTAATGTAAATATTTATCCTTTGTTTGCACATATTCGTGTTTTAGAAGTGTAATAAATTAATCGGGAGATTTTAAATGAGCTAAACTTGTCTCATAAAGTTTGTTTTCTCTCTTAGGCCAAATAAATCTAAAAACTTTGTCTACATTTAAATTAACCAGAAATTTCTTAAGTTCTATGTACTTTAAGACACAAAATAGTTGTTATTGTTATTAACTATGCTCAGTCCAATTATTAAAATTCTTTTGAAATCTTATTGAACATAATCGGGAACACGGCGGGAATAAATATTAATAGCAGCTGCATTAGATTTACTAGTTAAAATAATTATCTAATAGCCAATATTACAAACTTTCGCTGGTCATAAAGTTTACAACATAAGCCTTTCACTTTAATCTAATTAGGTAAGCATGATTTTAATTACAAGCCGTTAGAAGAACAACAGCAATTAACTAAATCTTATCAAGAAACCGAAAATAAACTGTAAGCTATGTTCCGAAACTGAATAATTCCTTTCTAACACATGAGTAATTTTGCATAAATTACAGCTGACACGGCATTAAACAACCTGTTCGAGGAATAACGGAAAAGGTCATTTATGTTAATGCCCCCTTTAAACTAATTGCCTATTTCCCTGCATTATAATCTTGCATCCATTTGACTAAACCATTTCACTAACACTGCAGCGATCCCTGTTAATGCCAGCCTGTGACAAAAGGTCAATTTCATTCACAGCAACTTAATTTAATTTGCCACATTGGCTCCGATAGTAAGCTCCTAGCCACTCTTTCAAATGACAGTTGCAGTAGCTGTTAAATGCGAGCATAAAGGAAGTGTCATTCAACTTTCTGCTGGTTTAAGCGACTTTTGGAGGCAACGGAAACTGGCCTGGGAAAATATCTCATAAATTTTTAATATGCTGTATGAAAGTAACAAAAATAATTTATGAGATTCTTCCGAACAAAAGGAACCACGTTTCATTTGTCTCTCGTTTGACTCGTGATATACATGTGTAAGCAATACATAAGTGGTTAGATGTCCCCGACTAGATAGATTAATCTTGATTTGTTTCTATTTCTACAGAATTTAGAAGATACCAGTGTTCCCCATAATGTTAAATGAATGAATCCCTTCTTTAGATTGTAATGCATTTAAAATCGATAATTGGTATTGAAAAGGACGCTAAATTTAATTTTTTAAATACATAATTAAAAAAAGTTAGGAGTGGTCTTACTCAAATATTTTTCTATATTGCCTTGTAAATTTATTAAATCCCTCCCAAGGTATTAAATAATGTACTTTGGGCACGGACCTGCAGCCTTTAATTTTCAGAGCTCCACGCATTGCGTGTTTTGAAGCATAGTAAACCAAAATACCAGAAACCTGTTACTCCTACCCGCCGGATGGCACACGGAAAAATTTGATTGACCGGACCACGCAACACCTACACTGACAGGAATTGTGGTTGAGTCCTAAGGGCCAATACCGACCACGGTATAATACTTCCCTAAGGAAGAATGTCTCGTCATTCACGGGAGGAGCCAGACACCCATCCTTTCGTGTACCCACAAGGGTGGCGAGAACAAACCACCATGTCGGAAGTTTCTCATCCTCAATTACAAGATGCCCCCTCCTCATGGAACTGAAGAATTGTAAAGAAAATCACTATTTGCGTATTAATTCCATGGCAATGGCGTGCAGTAGTCACGAAATGTCGATTTTTGGCAATTAATCGCTATCGAGCGATTGATTAAAAACTGTACTAGAATAGGAAATATGCATTTTAGACATTTTTTATCGCGTTGATTGAAAGCAAAATTCGACATAAAACCAAAAAATTATTGTCAAAAGATCACATATATATTAAATTCATTTAAGCCTTTTGAATTTTTATGCAAAAGTACAAACCATTAAATGGTCCACCTGTGATGGATTTAGTTCGAAATCTAGTAAATATCTACGCTTCAGATTTTAAATCTGTTTTCGTAGGTTTTATCTATTTAACTCCCTTTATTTTGTAGTTGGCATGTTAATGTATATTCAGATAACCGAACAGACGCGCTTCCTCTGAAAGGATTTCATTCAAAATTTGATATAAATCGACAAATATAATGTAACATCTATATAAGAATTGCCTCCTTCTAGTTCGTAGCACTTTTGAATTATTTATCGCATTCACAGATATAATTCCAAAAATATGTTTTTCTGACTTAGGATGGCTTGAAATGCGGAATTTCGTCATAATCTAGTGTTTAAATTCTTTGACGTTTAGAATATTTTCTGTCTGTATAATTTTTGTACGTGAAACACTTAGGTAGCAAATAATTCTTATTTCCAAATCCAACTTAATTTAAAAAATTGAAAATATTCAACTTAATTTGTTTAATGAAAGAAAACGTAGATTCTTACCCTAAAATTATAAAACACCAGTCATTAATTATGACAGTTTCGATTTTAGAATTTTTGTTCTAAATTGTTCAGAAGTCTGTGAAATTTGAAATTTTTAGTCTTAGATTTTTCCATTTATTAAAAAATAATAGATGATGATGACGTCGTGCCCGTGTTACCACGGAATGGGGGTGCAGTAGCTTCTGAGGGTAAAGACCCCTGAATACCCGACGGAAGAAGTCAGACTTCTAGCTCATATGAAGGTGACACACACACATAACCCCTTTTTATAGGGGGGCACATCCACACACCTGAAGAATACAGATGAAGAACAACCATGCCCGAACCGGGATTCGAACTCGAGACGCCCAGATCACAGGGAATATGCGCTACCCCTAGGCCAAGACGCCGGCAAAGAATAATAGATATTTCATATTAAAAGCAATTTATATGATTGTTTTTTTATTTTCTCGTATACGAAGAAGATTTTGACGTTTCTATTTATTTTAAACTTTCTTGTGTTCGAAAAAGTCAATTTTGGAATTATATCTTCTGTCTGTCTCAAAAAGTCTTTCAGCTAGATGGTTGAAATTTGGCCTATGGAACTCACGACCGATGTTCAAGATTTGTATTAAATTTTACTCCTAACTAATGAGATATATTTAGGATTTTTATGCTTTCAAAACCACAGAAAATCTAAGTTTAAATTGACTTAATTTTATTGAAATTAATTTTTGGGAAATTTCGAAATTTTGACGAATTTTCTTGTTTGGGACCTCCTTGAAACCTCCTTTTTGTCTGTTTTCTGTCTGTTTATAAACACGATAACTCAAAAAAGCGTTTAGGTGGACCGATGAAATTTGATATATGGAACTCACAGCCAATGTTCTAGATTTCTATTAAATTTTATATCTACTTAATGAAGCATAATTTGGCTTTTAATCTTGCAAAACACAGATAATTAAGGAAACTGATGAAAATGATTACGCTCAATTTTATTGAAATCATAATAATAATACAAAAGAAAATACTTCATTCAAAGTTTTAAAGAACAGTATAATCCATTTTGTCTGAATTTTAAGAAATCATCGCATTCAAAGATATCCCAGTACTTGAAAATATGTTATTCAAAATAATGATGATGAATGTTTCATGATGAATCAAATTCTTACCTCTTTCCCTGAAGCTGTATAATGTCAAGTTTTGATACAAATGATCCTGCGCGAAATCCGGTTTTAATGTGAAATATTTTTCAATTAAATGCTAATCAGTGAAAGCCAAATATCTTCGAAATGCATTTAACAGCTTCAAGTTTCAAAACAGTTCTTCCTCCTTTTCTCGTGGAATATAATAATTCCCAAAACAAAATCATTTTTGAAACGGATGCATTCAAGACCAAGCGCTGCACTTCGTTTAATATCTTCAGAATACAATTACAGCTACCTGGAGGCAATACTGAAATCTTATAATTAAGTTTGTCTGGTGCGGTGGTCGTTTGAATCTTCCGTCAAAAACGACTCTTTGTAATTAAAGTTTTACAGTTGAATGGATATCGGTTTGAAAAGCAGATAAAACTCGCCGACGGCATTGGGAATAATATTTTTCACGAAAAGAGGAAGCGAAGATAATTAGTTATTCCAAGGAATTAGAACCGATAATATTTTTCCAAGCTTTAAAATGAAATGTTTTATTTTTCTTTTCTTAATCAGCCAGCAGATTAATATTTTTTCTTCTTCTTTCAATTCTTCTTTCTTCAAGAATGAAGAATTGAAAATGCGAAGACTAAAAATGGGGACTTTAAGTGATTACAGGAGAATCCTTTTACATTTTTGCAGTTTGTGATCTTTAAAAATTATTTAATTTCAGAGATCTTTTGAGCTCTGATTTTTCCGAAAGACTTTTCAAAACTTTATTCATTAAAATGTAGAGAAAAGAGCAATGTTATTTGCTATTTTAAATATGGAAAATGTAAGAAAATTTGAATTCCTGGGATTTCAAATTCTTATAAGTTTTTCATGAAACGTCTTATCAACAGTAAAAACATTTTGAAGGATAATGAATCTGAAACATCTCATTTAATAATCTTAGATTTAACTCAAAATAAAATAAAATTTAACATTATGCCTATAGCACAGGTAAAATCGGTAATTCGGAAACTATCTTAATTCACGTTTTGAATGACAGTTCAAATTTTTGCACTTTACAGCCAGATGCTATATTTTGTATAAAAAAAAGTGTTACCACTTTTATTCAAACAGAATTAATTGAACATTTGAAAAGAATGCTAACTTCAAGTAAATATCATAGAAAATGTGTTTGACTACTATCATTTCAGCTTAAAAAAGAAAAATTATGATTATATATAATACTAATGATGTTTGGTCAAACCTTGGTAGAATATAAAAATATTATTCATTATTTGTACGATTTATATGTAGGAAAAAAGGCTTAGAGTTAAAATGCAAACAATTAATTCTTTTACTGTATACTGAAAGTAAAAGAAGATATTAGTGATGATTTTTTTCCATTTGACAAGTACATAAATAGTGAATGCTATGTTTACGCGAGAGATTGAGTAAAAAAGCTAAATTCACTTCAAAAGTTAATATTCCTTAAGTAAAACTTATCAACTTATCATACCACAGAATGCAATTCCATGCATTGCATTCTGTGGTATGATAAGTTTATTATTGAATATGCGATAGAATTTTGGGGAGCACTCTTCTGATTGTTATAAAATCAAATTAAATATTAAATTAAATTGACTTAGTAATGCTACAACATGCAGTTATCATTGTTATAAATTTATAATTACTTGATATGTCTTTTTCCTTCGAATTATTTTGTTTAAATTTCACATCATTGTGATCAGTATATGCTTATTTGCTGGGTATTTTTCTCCCCAAAGATATAGAACTTTTAAATTCTGTATTTATATTTCATTTGATACTTGAAATACGTTGTGGCAAGATAAAGATATGAGAAGATTTACGTATTATATCTCACTTCAATTTCTTTTGTTTAATTATTTAAACCTGTACATTTAAGCTAATTTTAATCACATGAATTATGGAATATAATAGCTTATTTAATATAAATTTATGTACCATTTTCCACCAATAAAAGGCATTTGTTAAGCTTCCAGAAAAAAGATCAAAATCAATGTCTGTAACACCATAGTTAAAACTTGCTACTTGTGCTACAAAAAACAATAAATTCTAACCACGATCAAATGTGTTACACCTAAATTCTTCCCACTTAATATTTAAACAGATGTAATTTTATAATTATTTTCAGGAGTTTGTATTTATAAAAAGGATGAAACAAATATTCAGTACATCATAAAAAATCATGAAAAGAAAAGGATATTTTTTTTTCAATTTAACAGGTGTCTTCTAACAATAGAGGAATATATTTATGTGTTAGTATCTGCGTATTTTTATTGCCACTCTATATGGCAATCTTTTCATCTAAAACTGCTAAATTCGATACAAATATATTTTGAATATTTATAATGCTCACCATGGAGCAATTTCAACGAACTTTTCGATCGTTGAAAACTCAACAGGCGCTTTCCTAAGATAATAACTGAAAATATTAACAAAAAACCATTTTAAAATTCTAAAAATAGTCTTTTTAATCATACCAATTTAGAGATTGTGCAAATTTATTTCTTAAATGCTGACAAAAGTTGTGAAAAATTTTAAAAATAATTTTCCTTTTTGTGATTAAATTCAAACTGTTTTCGCAGTTTCATGAAATATTCAAACGCTTGATTTGCTTCCATTTCTAAAGGCTCTATTATGTGTGTAGCTTAAATGAAAGATTATAAATTGAAATTACATTAATGCAAAAAAAAGATAACAGATAGATTATCCGAATAATTTCGTATGCGTTATGATTCATTAGAATTAAAACTTCATTAAAAGTTGTGCAATAAATGGATAAATGGAGCAGGTGTATGGTCGATGAAATATCATGGCTTTAACTTCCATCTCATTTTCAAGTTTAAAATTACTTTTTTTAGAGAATAATCTAAAGTTATATATAAGCGATTTAAGTGAATAATTACCAGGAAACTACCTGTTCATCAAAAATGTTCAGTAATAATTAAAAGTTTGGATTTTTCTTTCAAATAAGAAAAACAGTTTTGTAAATATAAAAGAAGTTTAGTTGTTGATATAGTTGTTTTATCACCAAAGGTTGTTTGAGAATTTAAATTGTACATAGAAATATTTATTGCCTTGCACCTATACGCATTATTATTACCGTTCATATATCAATTGTTAAACTGAAATACCAGTTTCACACTTGTAATTACAAGAATATCGGGATTATTCCTTTACATAGATTACTCATTATTTCACCAACAGAAGTGCAGTAACCTTCGTCAATAAATTCAGCATAGTCAATTTATTATAATTGTGCGTTATTTCTCCGGCTGCACGAGACCCCGCTTTAAATTTAAATGCTTAAAATTACTTTATCCATCACCCTACATATGACAACGTATCTACTGTATACCATATACATTGTAATATGTATTTATTAGATACATTGTTATATAGATTTGTTATAGTGTTATTAGATTAGATATATATAGATATACTTGATGCTCAAATCATAGAAAACTGTTACCGCATCATTTTCTGGGAAAAAAGGAAAGTAATTTCATTGTTTCTTCTCAAATTCACAAGCATATTCATCTTCACAAAATCAAACCTAATTTAACAGTAAAATAAAATTCTTTTTTATTTCCTGTGCTTATTTATTTAGCAAATTTTTATATTTTATCGATAACTAATACACTCGCGAGACCATTCGTTACATTTTATGATTCGTTATGCTGTATTTTCTATAAATCTTTCTAGTTATAACATATTTCAAAATCAAAAGCTGCGCTGTTCTATCTTTCCGTATCTTCATTTTGTGTTTTTAATATATATATTATATTCATTTTGGTTTAGTAATATCAACAATTTACCAACCTTTTATCAAAAGGAATAATGTCTTGAAACTGAATTACTAATTATGAACTTTTTAACTAAAATTTCAGGTTTTCCGAAAAATCTAGCTGTAAGATTTTTTTGCTCAGTTTAAATTTTCTTCCAACTGGAATTCCTTATTGAAAGAAATTTCAATAAGCAAAAATTTCATTTTCCCCTCTTTATTAATTTAATGCATAAGACAACCTATATTTGAATGTTATATTCAAAATAAAATTAATTATATTAGTTACGGAATTAATCTTAAAATTATTACTATATTTATTATTTTTATAGAAAATAAGTGTGCGTGTTTCGAAATTGTGTTATATCATGTTAATCTACATTTAAACTTTTTCATCCGCAACTTCTCATGAAACATTTCAATCACGGTGAAATCGCAGTGTTAATTTTAAAATGTCATGTAAAAATCTAGCTATTAAATAACTTTGTTCTGAAATTAAATGTTTCGCTTTGAGATTCTAAATTTTTGAAAAAATTAATTTTGCTAAATTAAAAAAAAAACGTTAATATAAGTTTATAGTCGAGAGTTAAGCTTGTTATAATCTTTAATACACTTGGTAAATGTATTTTGAATTTTGTAAATGATGCGATAGTCAAAGTGAATTTATTAATTTCTTCATTATTTTATAATTTGTAACTATAATTCAAATATGGGCAGTTATTATACATTTTACTGAAACTACTCTGGTCGTTGAAAAAAAATGTAGTTGAAAATCTTCAAATGCGCTACTTTGTTGTCAACATTTCGAAATTTATCTTTTATGTCCTTATCAATAAAGACATTATTTGATACTAGTAATTATTTGTTATTAATTACCACTTACAAAAAAGGCAGATGGCATATGAAAAAGTTATACATTGGGCTTTTATTAATTATAACATATTTGAAAATTGAGTCAGTTAAAAATTTAGCAAATTGTACTAAAAATTTCAATGTTTAATGCATTATCCCTATAAGCCTGTATTCGCCCCTTATTACTTCGTTCGACAAACCCCTGTCATAAATGTTCTTAGGCGCATAGCTGATACAAAGTAATGAAAAGTAATTCTCATTTGGAAATGACGATTCTGTTCCGTTTCCGAGTACGGAAAATTTCTGCTGATTTTAAAGTTCTAGAATTCTCACACTTACTTGATCCATGGAAATAAAATATATGGTCTGAAAATATATTTTCTATATTTCATCACACACTTCAGTATGATAGCAATAGTTCTTCATCAGAAAAAAAATAATAATACTCCAAGAGATCTCAATAGCCACGATGTACTGAATTTATTTATTTAACAAATTCGATATACTTACAGTCCACTTATTACCAACCCGATTTTCGTGTTATTTTAAAGAAACTAATGCATTCATGATTCTTTAAAGTAATCATTCCTTTTTATATTATCCAAGATTTAACTTGCCTCATAAATAAATCATACCAATGAAACGACCTCAAAGCATCGCTGAAAAAAATACACAAAAAAACCCAAACAATTCCTCCACCGCAAAATTTCCATCAAAGTACTCTTAATAAAGATGGAATGATAGGAAAAAAAGTAACAGAAAACAGACCCACAGATTGCATTTTCCAACGAAATAGAGATCTCCAACTTCAAAAGTCATTGGATTTGCAATTGACATGCATATGGCTGGATGTTTTCCCCATGCAAATGATTCAGGAGTCGAAAGGGAAAAAAATCCCTTCTTGAGGGAACCGTCGAAAATTTCCATATCTTACGTGTCCCAAAGAAAGTACTATTCTTATCCGAAAAATAAGAAGGTTGTGGAATAGAATAAAGCTGCCTACTATTCAAATTGGTTTTGTGTTCGGTTTGGCTACACATCTATATACATACATTCACTTTTATTTGAAAGCTATGTCTATGCAAAGCAGATTCTGTCGGAAGGCATTCTTTCGGCGATAAATTTAAGCGAATGGCTGCATTTTCCTGTTCCTTGTATATCACTTAAAATGATGGAGGAAGTGAAAGCATGTTATGTTTCCGGTGAATAGTTTTGGGCACCGTCTAAACCACCAAATGATGCACCGGGCTTTTGAGGCCGTTGATGCTGCTCAAACGAATTTCGAGACTACTTTTTTATGCCAGTGATCTAAAGTAGTTGAAGAGAGCGATGTGGATAATTTCTGACACTTTGTGCGACTACTTTAAAAGTGAGTTTTCTGTGGAAATTTAAGTTATTGCAAAGGCATCAATGAATTTGATGGGATTTTTAGACTATTTGGGTCAGAACAGCTGAACGAAATTGGAGGAAATTTAGCACAGATATAGATTATCGTCTGGAAAAGGACATAGGCTACTATTTATTCCGGATAATTGAGTGATTAATTTTTTATTAACTAAAAACTAACTTTCTTGCCAAAACTCTGAGGCCAAATCCCGCTAAAAAGGAATAAGGTTTCAGTTTTTTTCCCACGCTAACGAGATTAGACTTAACATGTTTTCGACCGAATATTTCAAACGATTCTTTTTATTTTCTTAGTATTTGATGCATTTAAAATTAAACATTGTTAATTAATTGATCTTTTGGATTCATTCTGAAGTACTTTTAAATTAAAATAAAACATGAATAAAGGAAATTTCTAATTTGCATTGCGTTACCCCAACTGGCGTAGAAAATTCACACATTTGCGTTACCCCAACAAGCGTTGAATATTCACACATGCGCAATGTGCTCTGATTGTTGACAATTGTGTTTTCATTTTAATTAAAAGTTTAAAAATTATGTGTATAATACTGTTGTAGCTATCTCAATCTCGATCGATAAATAAAATAGACTTGTCTTGATTTGCTGTTTTATTTTATTTCAGGTATACTATGTAAATAAATTGTTTTTAGGTTAGCTGAGTGTTTTTGCAATTAAATTGTATTTATGTTAGTTATATAATTTTCGTATATGCTTTAATTTTAAATGCATCGTTTTTTAGGTTAGTTTAAATTTTTTTTATTTGTTATTATTTGATAGTTTTTAGAAATGCCCAGAAAACGCAAATCTAATCTTTCGAAGCGGAGTAATAAAGCTCGGGCTATGAAAGTAGCTAGAAGACCTGTTTGCAATTTTAGTGAGCACTTGCGGACTTCAAACCCCCTCCAGCTGTGGGATAAATACAAGGACGCTTTATCAGAAGATATCGTGCATAGGCTGGATGATACTCAAATGACCTAATCATTAACGAAGCTTTGGTATTGATTGAGGATAAAATGATTTCCATACCTGGAAAATGTCTCGCTGATTTCGGCCAACCCCCACCACAGAGAAGAGAGAAATTATTAGGCGAAGTTGTGAAGGAGCTAAATTACGACACCGCGGTTTTAGATGCGCAGTCAATAAAATGACACTACGATTACTTCCCAAGCAGCATCAAGTCTACGAAATGATTTTGAAGCGAGTAAATAGTGGAGAGGAGGTATTATTCTTTCTTGACGCGCCAGGGGGTACGGGTAAGACGTTTGTGCTGAATCTCCTCCTAGCCCAACTCCGCAAGGACCACAATATAGTTTTGGCTGTAGCTTCCTTGGGCATTGCTGCATCTTTGCGTAACGGTGACCGATCTTCAAATTAATCTTGCAACCGTTGATACCCCAAAACGCAACGTAACCAAAAACAGCGGCAGGGGAGTCCTTTTGCAGCAGTGCAAATTAACAGTATGGGATGAGTGCACAATCAGGCACAAGCATGCATTAGAGGCGTTCAACCGCAGATTGCAGGACATCCGCGGCAACCAGGTGGTGTTGAGCGGCATTGTCTTTTTGCTCGCTGGCGATTTTAGACAAACACTGCCGACTGCTGATCAGACCGTTAGTTCTCATACATACACATCAAAATTTATACGCGAGCGAGGTCGCGGGTAATTTCTAGTGCATATATAAACAGAAATAGTGCATATTATTCTGTTTGTTTGTTTCCAATACTTGTGGATAAAAAACTGTTATAATGCATATATAAATATAAATGCGCACATTATTTTTTCATTACATAGAGCATAATTGCTACTCGCATACAAGATAACATTATCCAGCAATATTATAAATTTATAGATACATTAAATAAGATAATTTTTAATATTTGCTAAAACACGTTTTTATTATTAACTAGCCGCCTTTGGCGACCAGCCGGTTCGCCAGTATTACAGCTCGCTACAATTTTCAATTAAATATTTTAAGTAACTGGTCTCTTAATAGATTCTCAAACAAAACATTTTTAATCTTCAAATTTTGATAGTCAAACCAAACTTATACAGTTGTTTAGATCGTTTCGTTCAATTTACTATATATATATTGCCAATTTGTTGCCATTTCCGGTAAAACTTCAACTTTAATTTAAAGTGGAAATGATGAAATTGCAATTAATATAAAGATACTTTTTAATTAAACCAAGCGTTTTATTTTGCTTATCATCTTTATTGTTATTTATTTATTATTATTATTATTGATTATGAGTATTGCAAACAGAATCACTCAGTATTTAAGTCTTATGTAGACTACAAAATATTTTTCATAATTTATGTAATATCTCAAACAATAAATCAACAAAAATTTCTCAGATACAGCATAAAATTCAGTTTTTAGTTTTGCTTTCAAAATGATTGAAATGACATCAATAATAATATTTTGTTCCGGCCTATAAATACAGAGTCTCACAAAAGTGATAGGACACTTGTGCTTTACAAAAGGAAACTGTAATAAAATAAATTAAAAAAACATGTACAAATTTTTTGTGGATGTGTTTCATACTTAAAATTAGTAACAATTATTACATAACATACATTTTGTCAAAATATTAAAATATTAATTTAATAAAAATACAGTTGTTTAGAACGAAGCAAAAAATAGCTCACATAAGTGATGGGACACCATTAGATATGCAACAAAAATCGTCTGAAATAAGCAATAAAAATATTTTTGGTGGTTTTATTTTTACTCAGAAGCAATTGGCAATAATTTATAAAATCGTCTGCAGTATTTCTCTCCAGTTTGTTTTGGAATTTTTGTGTTTTTTAGCTCTGTGCAGCCATGAATGCTAAACGAAAAGAAACTTCGCCTGAAATTCGAAAATTAGTTATTAATTTGCATATTGAACGTGGAAAATCTATTAGAAAAACTGCTGAAACAGTTAACTTGAGTCATTCAACAGTTTTCAATATCATTAAACAATATAAAAAGAATCATATTATTCAGGATAAAAAAAGACCTGGCCATATCCAATGGAATAAAGCGAATTATCGTTCGAAATATTAAAAAAAATCCAAGAAAGAGTGCTTCTAAAGTTGCTGCTGATTTAGAAACATTATATGGAATAATTGTTAATCCTGAGACCATTAGAAGGGTAATTCGATCTGCTGGATATCACGGTAGAGTAGCCAGGAAAAAATTCTTCGTAAATGAAAAGAATAGAAAACTCAGACTAGCTTTCGAAAAATCCAACATAAATAAGAATTCTGATTTCTGGAATAAAGTTATATTTGCTGATGAGAGTAAATTTAATATATTTGGTTCTGACGGTAGAATCTTGGTGTGGAGAAAACCCAGGGAAGAATTTCGCAAACAGAACTTGGTGCCAACAGTAAAACATGGTGGAGGAGGAGTTATGGTATGGGGATGTATGTCGTCCGCTGGAGTTGGTAATCTTGTTTTTATTGACAGTATAATGGATCAGTACAAGAATATTGACATTTTAAAGCAAAATTTGAAATCTTCAAATTGAACCTTCATAACGATTTTAAATTCTACCAGGACAATGACCCCAAGCACACTGCTTTGAACTTTAGACTCTGGCTTCTGTATAACTGTCCTGAAATAATAAAAACACCACCACAATCTCCAGACTTAAGTCCCATAGAGAATATTTGGCAAGAATTGGAATAAAGAATTCGCAAATACACCATTTCTTCAAAACAACAATTAAAATCGCTGCTTCAAGAAGAATGGGGTAAAATCACTACAGAAATCAGAAAAAAATTAGTCAAATCCATCCCAAGAAAAATAAATCATGTTTTAAAAGTAAAAGGAAATCCAACAAAATATTAAAACCTTTTAAAAAGTAAAATTTTTGGATAAATATTTTATGGAAAAGTATGTGTACCATCACTTATGTGAGCCATTTTTTGCTCCGTTCTAAACAATTGTATTTTTATTAAATTAATATTTTAATATTTTGACAAAATGTATGTTATGTAATAATTGTTACTAACTTTAAATATGAAACACACCCAAAAATTTTTTGTGCATGTTTATTTATTTATTTTATTACAGTTTCCTTTTGTAAAGCACAAGTGTCCCATCACTTTTGTGAGACACTGTATATATCAAAAATTATGAAGTCTAAATTTAATGCAGTAAGGTATCATATTCTGAGAAATATTCTGGACACACCAAATTTTAAATAAATGAATGAATGTTTCTATTTTCCACGATCAACTAAGACTTATTAATGAAGTTTTGAATGTTAAAAATTTAGAAAAACTCAACATTTTCATAATCTTAGGCCAATTAATCTGGAGAAACTTGCGGGCTGATTGGCGTATTTTCTTTGAAACGATCGATGGAAAATCTAAAATTATCCTTTTTTTATTGAATAGTGATATTCAAATTTTCATAAATCAGTCAGTTTAAGAGAGTGATTTAGTTGATTGGAAATTAACTCTCTTTATTCAAAATATTAGTGTTTCAAGAACATTTTGTTAATCGTGATTTCCACAGCAGACGCTTTATGTAAAATCAAAAATTCGTTATTTATTAGAGCATTTATTGAATCAAGTTACATAAAATATAATCATTTTCCATTTAGACCATTTTAGCAGATCTGTGTCTTACTAAAGGTTTACAAATTAGCTGTGTGGCCCTGATTTGAATGGATATCCTGTTCATATTAAACAAAACTTGCCTTAAAATAAAACTGATTTATTGGATTAATAATATAGAGACTGTAAAAGATCATAAAATAATTTTTCTTGAATTTATTTTTAAAAAAAATAATATTTCATATTTGTTTCATTTCCTACAGACACGTGCCGAAAATTATATTTTTGCAGATTTCATTTCCAAAAAGATTTAATTTATTTTTAGTTGGAGCTTTAATCAATGTGATGGCAACACTTTGAAGAAAGCTAATTTTTCCCATGAATGCGAAACGTGCTCGTGCAGCTTAAATTTTATTTTTATTTTGTACGAAAAATATTGTTGAAAAATATAGTTAAAATATTTATTTAAAAATTCATTAAAAATAGAAATTTAATTTTAAGTTTAAAACATTGGTATCATTTAAAAGATAAATGTTTGATCTTTAATTTGATGTAAAAACTTTTTTGTGCGGTAATATTTTTGGAAGTTATAACAGAAACACGCCAAAATTTCGCTTAATTTTTAAATAAATAAAATTCTAATTAAAAATTCGAAAAAATAACCCCCAGGTGAACATTCCCGGCCTCCAAGGTATACACTTGCCAAATTTGGTAGCTGTAGGTTGAATAGTATGGCCTGTAGAGCGCCAACACACACACACACACACACACATTGAGCTTTATTACAAGTATAAATTATAAGTTTTTCAAGAATGTATGTACTTATGTTATTGATCATTCACATAAGATAAATTAATTAAGGAACTAATTTTGTTCCAAAAACATTCTTAATAAAAAAAAAATGCAATTAGAAATTATCAACTTGAACATGATTTTGAAACTTTATTCAATGTGGTGGTACTTAAGGAAATCTCATTAAGGCTAACGTGTGTAAGGATAAAAATATTCTATCACTTCAATATCGTTTGTAGCGTTTACGCAACCCAGGTAGTAAAACATGTTACAAAATATTGATGAATATTATACAATACTAGCTGAATCGGCAAACGTTGTTCTGCCATATAAATTAATTCTAGTGAATATTTTGGTTGTTAATTAAAAAATAACGAATGCATTGTAAGTGTGTGGGGATTGGATCTATGACATAAAGAGGAATGGAGCACTGTAGACGATGATCGCCGATAAAAAAAACCCCCAAAAAACATTTATTTTCTCAATACGTATTTCATTAACTTAACGAACATATACATTGTTTGATATCTTAAAAGTTAATCGTAAAGTGAAGAAAGTTATATATTTTTTATCCTAAAGTATAAAAAGGAAATAAAGAAAACCAATATTCATTTCGAAGAGCAATTGAGTGTACGATATTTTTTGTCAATCCGTCTTTAGTCAACACAAATAAGCTCGATGGCCAAGCGAGAAAATGCCACGTATCGGTCCGATAATTGTTAGATATCGGCCAGCAGATAGATTTTGTAGCATTTGGAAGCGCATGTTTATTTTTAGCTAGACTTTTTCAACATTACGCCACAGTGGCGATTATTTCAAGCAAGCGTTGATCTCATCAGCGTACGTTGCAGCTTGACCAGCGTTGGTCATTGTCACATAAAAGGATAATCAATATCCCAAAATATTATACAATATATGTGTGTTGCAAGGGAAAATATCCACTTTTGTCTTCTAAAATATTCTAATAATAAGAATGTCGCCTTGCCTGCTTTCGCCAATATGATACATAAACATTATTAATAAAAAGATTATTAATTCAAATTATAATATGTATTCGGTAGCACGAAAGTTGATAAAAAATACATAAGTAGATGTTTGTTTATTTTTTATTTCTGACTAATTTGATCTTTATGTTTTTTAATAGGTCATATTTTAATCTGCAAAGTTGATTTAAAAATTACTATTTTAAAAGTAAGTTATTTTAATCTGAATTCGTGACTATTCACATTTTTTTCGAAATTAAAGTTTAAAGTTCAAAATTGGCAAAGTTGTTTCTTAGTTGTGAGACATACTCACAACAATTTTTTTTTCGGATTTATTCAAAAATTAATTTAGAATCGATTTTAAAAAAAATAGGAATTTTTAGGATGAAATAGAACACTCGATTAATTTTATTTGTTTTGCAGATGCATATCAGACACGAATAAAGTAGAATAAAGAGGAAGCTAGAAGATAATGAAAGTATTATTGCGTTTTTTTTCCATAGGTGCGTATCCTTGGCGTGTTATTTGGCGTTAATCCCTTTCATACATTAACATTATCCAAAAATTGAATTTTTGCTTTAGATGCGATTTTGTCAACCGAATGAAACAAAAATTTGACACAAAAATGCACTTGTAGTTACGAAATCACATGCCGAATCTGTTATATTGAAGTCCCTGAATTTTTAAATTATTACATTTAAATGTTTCTGAAAGTACATACTGACAAACAGTCAACCCATAATTCGATTTGGTTCACATTTTAACAAGAGTTTACACCATAGATAATAACTCTGTTTACTGAACTTTGTCCATCTAGCTTTGCTCATTTTGTAATTATCGTGTTAACTTACATTGGAACAGCCGGAAAGACAGATTACATTTGATCATATTTTACTCAAAAGTTGATAGCAATCAGAGAATTTGGTGTATACTACATTTACCATTTACCATATTTAAACCCTCTTGCTCAAAGCTTTTTGAGTTATCTTTTTCACAGTAAGACAGACGGACATTTTCCAAAAATATTTTTATTAGGACACAGGAAAATCTAAAACGTGGAGATTCGTGAAAATCTCGAGTTCGAATTTTTTCTCTATACTGTGTAAACGAGAACGCAAAAATAAATATAAGCTATTTTTTTTATTTAAAATAATTTATTAGTATTTTATTATATCTAATAATTCCTGTAACAAACCGGTGTATAAAATTATTTATCGAAAGTCTTAATTTGTCAACATTATATTATTTAAATGTTAGCAAAGATTACAAAATATGAAAAAAAATGGAATTTACTTTTTGTTCACGCAGTTTCAACTTTCCCTAAAGAATAAACAAATACATAATAGATATTGAACAAAAAAAAGTGAAATACACAAAATGTTGACTACGCAGGACTCGCTTTTAAATATATTCTGTTTACGGAAGCGCATTTTTTGAATACATTCGCATGCAGCGTTTTCCATTTTCTTTTGTTTTTACATAAAAAAAAAGATATATATATATCACAATTTTTCTATTAACTTTCCTTAAAAAAGGGTTAAACAAAGAAAATTCTAATATTGACTTTTCGGATACCATTCCATGAGAAAGCGTAGCTATACGCTATGGTTTCTTCAAGAAAAGAGATAGCTTTTTTACCCTCCATGAAATCTCTCGTGTAGAACATTGATGGAATTGCACTCTCCAGAGAAAAGTAGGACTTTGAAACAAATATTGGATTTTGCGAATGTTTTTATAGGCTGAGAGACGTGCAGTCATTCTTTTAGCGCATTGTTCTCTAGACCGAAATTTTAGAAAAAATTAGTTGTATCATGTTTTTTTCTTATAGGTTTGGTTAGGGATCTGTAGAGTATTGATTTAGAAGAAAAAAAAGGATTTTTTTTTTGCTGATACAAAAAAAAATACGTTAAACTACTTAAAATTTCAACTATAAGTGCAACAACAAAATATTTTGCATTAATATATATGTATTTACATTTCAATTAGGGAAATGTACACGAATCTTAAGGTTATTTTTTCTAAATTATAATGTTAACTGATTGGATTATTGGATTATATAATTTAATAATGTAAAGTTTCCAAAACAAAGAAATCCATGAAAATTATTTATGTTTGCCTACCCTGCTGGTTTATTCACATGCTCCATTTATAAAAATCTACTTAAGCAAAAAGAAAAAAAATTATATATATAGACACACACACACTACACACACACACACACACACACACACACGCACACACACACACACACACACGCACACACACACACACACACACACACACACACACACACACACATATATATATATATATATATATATATACATAATTACAATACATATCCATTCCCCAAAATAATATAATTATTTGCTCAGGTTTTAATATTGACATTTATTTTCTGATTTTCTGATATGAAAAAACACGCTATTTAAGTAGCTAGTAAAAAACTAATTTTACTAGCAACGCTAGTAAAAAACTAGTTTAAGTTTCATATATAAGCGGAACACGAAAATGTTTTGCATTATTATACATGTGTTTGCAGTTCCATTAGCGAAATGTATTTTAGATGCTATTTTTTAAAAATTAAAATCTTGATTAATTTGCTTTTTCACATTATAATAGAATTTAATTACGTGAAAACTCCGAAACAAAGAAATTCGTGACATTGATTTAAGCCTACATACCATACTGATTTATTTACGTGTTTCATTTAAAAAGATTATATTAGAAATAATTTTATTTTCTTTATTTAATAATTACTATGCATACACATTCCTCAAAATAATATAATTATTTTTTCAGCTGTAATAATATATTTGTATTATAATTTTGAAATTTTCTTTTAATTTTCTTTGGTAGTAGTTTTTCTTTTAGTAAATTTCAAAGTTGATAGGTTTCCAATATTATTTAAAAGATGATTTTTTGGTTTCTTCGTTTAAAGCATGTAGCATTTTATTTCTTCATTAACACCTCCATAGATGCAGATGATCTATCAGCTCATATGCTTGAAATTTGAATTGCTAACTGAAATAAACTGTCAATAATTTCATTTTATTTTAATTGGGATCACAGTGTTACTATAAGTATATTGTTTTTATTATCTCTCTAAAAATAGAAGAGCAACACGCCATTAAATATTTGATGACATAATGAAAACAGTTTGAATTTCTTTGCAATAATCAAATTTGTTGTTAAAATTATGAGAAATCCGATTTTTGCAAAATTTCTGAAATTTTACAAAATGTTGCAAGACAAATTATCATTAAAAATTTTTTTAGCGCTGTGAAAATTTATTTTTTTTTGCAGTTTACTGAAAAGCGACCAAGTCCAGCATTTTTAAATTAAAAATCTAGTTAACATTTCAAAAATATTTCTCTGAGTAATATTTTCTTAAATTTACGTGCTTGTAAAAATTGGCTGCAATAGGTGAAACCTGATAGCAATTTCACCAATTTATGGTGACTTAAGTGATTATTATAACAACCACTTTTCTAAGTGTTTATTTTGAAAGCTACTTAGGCCAAGCAATCTGCATTTTAGAATGGCAATAGAAGTACACAAACACACATTTTCCTTTATTTAAAAAAATATTATAGTTTTACATGCCATTGTGTATTTTATTTTACGTGTAAATACTTTGAAACTCTCAGGAAGTTTCGATTTTTATCGTTGGCGAATCTGTTCTTCTCTTCCTGAACCCCCCCACCCCCACCCCCAAAAATGTTCACATGATTTGTACAATATATCCAATTTAATGCAATATAAGGCTTTTAGATTGAAAATATTACATAAAATGAAAATATATTAAAAAGTGATTATAATTGCCGTTTTAGGGAAGTTTAATGTCCGTTTTAATGTCAAATTTATATATTTTTACATTTTGTCAAAATATATTCTAACACAATTCCATAGCGAGCGCTTTTTGAATTGAATAAAATATTTACAAAATATCTTTAAAAGGAAGGCAATCTATGATTAGCACAGCAATAGAATATGGTTAATACATTTTGCCAAATAAAAAAAAAGGATAAAAAGTGAATTTTTCACAAACAATAATGTATTGAACATAAAATCTTATTAAAAGTTTTCCAGGAATGCTTTTGCCCCTACTCTAAAAATAAATATATGATAATACATATTTTTTCACAATTAAATAGACACTAACATATAATTTCTTGAGGATTATTTTTGCCAGTGGAATTTATACAGGTAGAAAAGAATTTCCTCTTGCCAATACAATCGAAAAAAGTACAAATATGACAAATCATTGATAATTTTTATGGGATTTATAATTATAATAATATATTTCCTGTACAAATGACAGTATCTTAAAAGTATTTATACATAATTTCTTAATATATAATAATAATAAATAATATATACTAACTTCAGTAAATAAGAATTATGCAAGTTTAAGAGAATCACAAATGCACCAATGTATTAAAAAGTAGTACTAAAGTCTTTTAAAATTACGTTTGCCTTTTAAGTTTTTGTTTGCAATCCATTTTATAAATAAAATGTTATCTTAAAATAAATCTTTTATTAAAATCGCATCAAGATGGCACCTCTAGTAGGCAATCAAAATTTACTTTAATCTATCAAATCATTAATAATTAATTTCTAAAAATGCTAAAATAATATATCATTATCACATAAATGAAAATGCACAGGTTTTGAAAACTTCAAAACATTTGTAAATAAGAGAAAAATTCAGTGCAAAATTTAATCATTCGGTATATGAAATAGATGAAGTTATATAAAAAAATATAAAAACGATCAAACTTATAATTTGTTGTCAATAATGCATGTGGAAAATATTAAAGAAAATGAAAGAATAACAGTACAAACAACACTAAAGATCCAAATTGTGATGAAAAATAAATTTTCCTAAGAGATTCGATGAAAATTCATTAGAAGATAAACCAGCATCTCCATTGGAAATAATAATAGGTTGTATGCACTTAATATGTACATGGAAATAAAGAGTTACCAATTTAAAAGAATAAAAAGTATGTAACAATGTCCATTTTAAAATTAGAAAGTATCCTTTCTCAAATTTCCCCTGATATTTCTTTTAATTCACTTTCTGAGAATATTTAACTTAAAAGAGATCGTTTGACATGAACGGTGAAATAGAATTCTTTTCCTGTTACACAGAATATATTTTCTATGATTTTTCGTATCGTTTATCTTCCAACTATCAGTTTTAAAACTGCAATGCCAGTTCCACGTTCTTTCTAATAATAATGGCACTTAGGGGACCACTCCGTTACATCTTAGGACTCGTTATCTTGCCTTTTCCAGAAAATCCTGGAAGACGTTGACATTGCAAAGACATTTTACAAATGAAAGCTCAAGGTTTTTCATTTTATTTCTGGTTTTCTTGAAGATTTTTTTTCTACGCTCAGCCTATTATTTCCATTTCTGCTCCAAGAATTTCAACTTTTGAAATATTATCAGTTTTCTTAATTTCACCAAAAGGAATAATATCTTGAAATGAGATCAGTAATTACGGAGACTTTTGTGTTTGAAATATTGGTCTCTTAAGAAATCCTGCGGTGAACTTTTGATAATATTCAGGCTACATTTTCTTTTAGCAATCATTTGTGGAAGAGATTAGTAAAATAGATGGAATGAATGCTAATGATTTGTCTCTCACATTATTACAAAAACTGAAAATAATCGGATATTTATCGAGATTAATCTCAGAAAAATAGAAATTATAAATTCGTAACTTCTACCTGGGATCTATAAGTAAACTTTCCTCTGTTGTCGTAGTACGATACAGTTAATTTTATTTTCTCTTTTTATTTCGCTTTCGAAATTGGTTAAAAATATTCCTTTGATATAAAACTATAAAACGTTAAAGACAATTTTAAAAATTTCCGTGAAATAGGAATTATAACTGCAAATTTGTAGGACATGCTTCATTTTCAGCTATAATTAGAAACAAAGTATATAAAATCATGAAAATATGGTTATTGTTCTATTAAAATTGTTCAATTTTGCATTCTATGCATAGAAAAATGTACTTCTTAACTTTTTTGAGCCTAGAAATGTATAAATACATTTATATTTTTATTCCATGCTATTTCATTAACATGTCATGTTTCATAAAACATAAAAATCAGTATGTTGTTCTATTGGCAAAGCTCAAATTTACATTCTATGCATAGAAAGATGTTCCCTTTAACTTTTCGGAAGCTAGAAACGTACAAATAAATTTTCATTATTATTTCATGCTACTTCATTATCATGTCATGCTACATAAATGATAAAAATCTAACTGTGGTTCTATTGAGAGTGTTCGAATTTATATTCTCTGTGTAGAAAAATGTACTTCTTAACTGTTCTGAGTCTGTAAAGGTAAAAATAAATTTGTATTATTATTTCATGTTACTTCATTAATATGCCATGTTACATAAATCGTGAAAATTTGGTTGTTGTCTTATTGACAATGTTCAAATTTATATTCTATGTATAGAAAACTTTCCCTTTAACTTTTTTGAAGCTAGAAACGTACAAATAAATCTTCATTATTATTTCATATTACTTAATTATCATTTCATGCTTTACAAATCATTAAATTCTAACTGTGGTTCTATTGAGAATGTTCGAATTTATATTCTATACGCATGGAAAAATATGCTTTTTAACTTTTTTGAGCCCGTAAACATACAAATAAATATTCGTTATTATTTTATGTTTCTTCATTACCATATCATATCTCAAAAAACATAAAAATCTGATTGTTGTTACATTTAAATTGTTCTAATTTATATTCTATGCATAGAAAAATGTTCCTTTTAACTTTTCTGAGACTGTAAGTGCATAAATAAATCTTCATTATAATTGCATATTACATGCAATTATTTTGTATTTTGTATTCATTTCTCCAAATGTTTGAACTTACCATTAAAAGCCACATAGTAATACTAATACATAGTAATAAAAATATAAATAGTTTTTTCATACCAAAAAAGAGGAAGCTTCTGAATGAGAAAATATCAAAATCTTAAAAATAATGATGATTAGTTATATAATATGTCAGATATTTTTTTATAATTTTTAAAATAAAAAAGTTACTATCTAAAGCTGGTCAGATAATGAAACCTTTTCCAGCGTTTGTACATCAAAAAAATATTCATCATCTTAATTTATCTTTCAAAAAGTATTCTTAATTTCAATAAAATTGAAAATGGCTTAAAGAAATTCAGCAAAACAAAAATGTTTAAAATATTAATATATTCAGCAAAACTTTTTATAACTCATATTCTATGCTTTCTGCCATAAAATATTTCTAGCTCCTTCCCTTCGAATCTATTGCTTTTCTATAAGCATTCCGCTTATTAAAATTTTGTATATACCACGAAGCAAAGTCTAAAATGTTTTCTTGTTTTAAATGCAACAATGGTTATTTTTCATCTGAAATCTATATTCTATATTTTTCTCATATGAAGAATCTGTTTTATTTATATTTTATACCATTTTTATAATAAAGTTTTTTTCTATTTAAAAAAAATGCAGCATTGAAATAATTTTGCAATGCGTTGCGTAGAACGACAACAATTACAATACGTGATTATTGCTGATCCAACTGGAAATTAATTTAAATGAAATCCACGATCATCTTAAACGGAGTTGTGTTCCAAATTTATTACAGTTGCAGATATATATCATATCATGCTTGCAGTTACGTGACGTTTATCGTGATATTTACATTTAGACATCTCTTTTGCAAACCCTTCGCTTTTTTCATGAATTTCGGAGGTAAACTACTTTCAATTTTTCTTTCTTTTTATAACTCATATTCTATGCTTTCTGCCATAAATAACATTTGTTTCACTTTGTTTAAAGGATCTATTTCTCTACTTGGAAATATAAGATTTAATGTATATCGTCTCTTTGAGTTCTCTTAAATTGTTTCGGAACATTTTAGACCATCGTATTATATTTATATTACAAAACAAATAAAAAATATTTTCTTATTATGAAAATGAAAGCCAGTTCATTATTACATATTTAGCAAATTTCCAATCTCCCATGAATGTTTATAATTGCCATAAATTAAATATTTATTAAAATTTATTTTAATATCATTATATATTTTATTTTAAAATTTATTATAGATGCAGCATTTATCAAGCATATTATTTGTTCACAATCAAGAAATTGCTTCCCACTTGATTTTACATTCGTTGAAGTTTTCTTAAAATATTTAATAAAAAATATATCATATAAGAAAGACACAAAATAGAGTAAAATATAATTCTGGAAAAAGAATATAATTATGAAGAATATTATACATAACATTTAGAATCAGATGCACATATTAATAAATGCCATGGTATTCTGCTGATAAATTTACATTATAATATTTATATTTACATACAAAACGACGGCTTGATTAAAAAAAATCTTTGAAATATTGAAATAAATACACAAACGATAATATGTAATGCCTTTTCTCATTTTCGTTGTTCGGAAAAAATATTGCTTCTCTATAAGCAGCTTTGTAGATAAAGAAAGAAGTTTTTGAACTGAAATTCTTAGATCATTATATAAATCTTGAAACGTTTCCCTAAGTTCAACTTTTATATTTATTGTTTTGATACTTTGATTAGAAATCTCCTCTGTAGTTATCTCTAAAAGTAGTAATAAAAATATTCCTTTAAGATAGAATAAATCATATAATTTTTTTTTCAGATGAAAGCTTAACAACTACATAAAACAGAATAATCTCTAACTACACTGTGTATTAACCGCTTCAAAATTTCCACCATTTCTTCAACACAATAACTGCCAGTTCGAATAACCATTCTTAGAATCAAAGTCTAAATCTGTCTCTTGGACAAAACATCGAAGAGCCCTGAACACTAATAAACAAGTCAAAATCTGGATAGTAGCAATGAGCTCGTAGAGGAATTTTCACTCAACTGCCCCCTTGAGTACCTTTTTTCATTCGTCCTCACCGAATCTCAATACTTCTAAGATTTCAACGATATAGATACATGGGTAAAGGGTCAAAGAGAAAAAGATATCGCATGATTTTTCCGGAAAGCTATTTCTTATGATGAGCCCACTACGTGACTCGGTAGAACAATCTCGGATAGAGATTCCTCTTCCTGCACAGAAACCACTTCAATGTATGAAATTTACGGAGGTTTTAGTTTTGGGATCTAGCAGTGAGGTCACTAGTGGTGTGAGAGGTTAAATCAGTTCGTCCTCCTTTAATGGTTTTCGATATCTTGTTTTTCATGGGTAGTGTTGATTTCTTTCATGCTTTCTACATTCCTGAGTTTATAAAATTTATTTTGAGTATAAATATTAGCAGTAATTAAAGGATATTAATCTCTTGAACATGTAACCCTCGCAAAAATTTATGACAATAAATTAGAATTTGTAATACAAGTGAATTTCAGAATAGATTTAAATTTTGTGTAGATATTTTCAATAACGTTGTTTATAAAAAAAATATTGTTTTATTTCTCATTTATTTACATAATATTTTTGAATATAATTTGTTAGAATCCATTTACATATATTTTTAAATATTATTTATTGAAATCCATTTATATAATATTTTTTGAATATAATTTTCTAAAATCCATTTACATAATATTTTTTGAATATAATTTGCTGAAATCCATTTACATAATATGTTTTGAATATTATCTGTTAGAAGATACATGGTCAGCGTACTGGCATAGGGGTAGCGTTTCTTCCCCGTGATCTGGACTTCCCGGTTCGAGCATAATTGTTATATATATATATATATATATATATATATATATATATATATATATA
>JAPMOR010122872.1:102136-138787 GCA_026543865.1 Argiope aurantia
TATATATATATATATATATATATATATATATATATATATATATATACACACACACAAAAGCGAAAGAGACGCCTGAAGTAGCCAAGTCGTACTCTTGGCCCTAGTTGGCGCTACTGGAAAAACTAGAGACACTCACTCGGCTTAAATCGCTGACAGATAATGTCATCGGGCTTGTAAAGTATCATAAGTCAAAACAACACAACACGAAAACTGAAGATAAATTTGGCACGTATTCCTAAAGTTATTTTGGTTCTGCAAATCACATATAGTAATGCACATAAATGTAGTTACATATTTGATATCTAAAACAATAATAAGTACATAAGGAATATGATTACATCACTTTTTGTGCATTTAGCATGTATTTCAAATGTATCTATTTCTATACAGAAAATTAATTGTAATAAAGGCATATGAATGAAAGTATGGGTTTTATTACTTAAGTAAAATTATGGGCATTATTATATTTGATTAATTTTACAAGTACAAATATATTTTAAATATGTATTATTTTGACATATTATTATGTTATTATTAAGAATATTTATATCTAACATATAATTCAAATATGTATGTTTTTGAAAAAAAATAACAATGCACACAAATGCAATTACGTTTATTAAATACTTAAATTCAATTATGTGCATTATTAAATTATTTTTATTTTTTATATTTTCTTTAGGTTATTGAATAAAAGTCAGTAGTTTATTTTTTTAATTGATTAGTCTATTATGAACTAATATCTATGCATATATAACATGCATTCCAAATGTATATATTTTTATACATTACATTAAGTGTATTAATGCACCGGATGCAACTATTTATTTTTATGTGCATTTTAATGTAAGAATAATAAAGTGATTATTTTTTTTTTTTTTGGAATAAGTAAGTAGCGTATTCTATTGATACTTCCAATGCAATAAAGATCCTATTTTAATTTGAATTTCACTGTTGATTTTATATATTTAATTATCTTATTATTAGATTATAATATTCGAGTTTATAATACTCTTATACAATAGAGCCCACATACTGAAATTTCTTGATTTCAAAGTTTATCTATTAACATTATATCTACAATTATCCTCTCTTTTTGGATACAACGTTTAAAGTAAGCAAAAGCATCTGTCCCATCTTCTCATTTCTTTTATATCGTATAATGAAATTTAAGCTTACTTGTGTGGATAATATTTCGAGGCGAAACATTAAAATAGATTTTTTAAAAATAAAGTTAATTCCGTTTTAAACTTTTTGTTTTATTAAAAACTTCTATTAAATGTATTTTATGTTTTTAAAAATGTATTCTGTAATTGAAATTTTATTCAATACCTTGAAAAATTGTACACTTGTAAATTCTTGATAAAATAAATTCTGGTATTTTCAAAACTTAATTACAAGTTAATCCTTAGTTAAATTAAATTCCGATTCAGTATCCTGATCTGATGTTAAGTCTGAAAGTCAAATATTTCAAGATTATTACATAGAAAATAATTAAATTGCAAAATATTCTGATTTTAGTGCATTGAGAAAAGTGTATTTTTGAAAATATATTTTTAATTAAATTTTTGTTCAAATAAATCTAATACGTTGTCTTAAAATTTCAACAGTCTATATTTAGATTTAAAATTCCAACTATATATGTTTAAACTAAAAAGGTCTTTTCATAAATATACCAATGATAATGATGAAATGATATTTGAGATAGACGTCTGTGTTGTTACTTTATTGTATTAGCAAGGAACAACTCTGTAAACAAGATAATAAAATGTGCAATAATAAAAGTAAAAAATAATACACAATATTTTATTAGTAATAAATTTCAAGAAAATGTTAACCTTGATTAAAATAATGGATTAAAAGCTAAAATTTTAAATATTTTACAAGAAAAAATATGTTAATTCGATAATAAAGAAATTTAATAAGTCCAGGATGAATTATATTTTAATCACTGTTCTACATCAGAAAACTTTTTATAGCGTTTTCGAATTTGAAAATTTAAGTTACAAAATACGGAATTTAATAAATTAAAGTTTCACAAGACAATATGATAATTTTGAGAATCTGAATTGCTAACTACTCTTGGAAATGAGAATTTATAAATATTTATCATAAATTAATGAATCTGCTTAACAGATCTCCAAAACTTAATTTTCTATCTCTGTCTCCTTTTAAGCTTTCAGACTCTGTTACTATAAAAACAAATAAAACCATTTTTTTAAGTTAGATTTTTTTTAATTTAGCAAAATTTAATATTTTAAAATAATTTAAAAAAAATTTAGTGCTAAAAATATGTCTGATAAAATATTTAATTTTGCAAAACAATTTTGTTTTCTATTTACAATTGGTTTTTCCCATTTAACTGTATCGTACTTTGAAGAATTGTTTTATATAACCTGGAATAATTCTTATTCATTGAAAATTAAATTTAAAATTTTGGAACATTGGTACTTTAAAAAAAATCAACAGAATCTGTCTCATTCAACAACTTCAATGGTCCTTAAACAAAATGGAATTATATAATTGATGTTGCTGGTTTTGTTCAGTTTATGTTGAATCATGAATTTAGTGCTTTTTGAGGAAATGAATTTAAAAATTTACTCCCCATTTTGGAAAATTTGTCTCATGGATATAATCATATAAAATGTAACAGAGCTGTTCATTCTCGAATTCGGAAAATTTCCGCATCTTCGCGCATGTGTCAGGAGGCGTATATTTAAACAAAAAAGGATCGAGGTGAAAGATAAAGGGAATATATGTTTACATTTAACAATACGGTGAATTCAGATAGTTCGTGGAATTAGGTGGCGTAATAACTGCTTACGTTTCTGCTTACCACCCCTTAGTGAAGTACATTCTTCGAAAGGTATAGTCTCGGGTGTCAGAGACATGCAATAAATTACTAAACTTTTGCTTGCGCCGTTTTTCTGTAGATGGTTACAATGGTAATTGTTGATCCATATAAGTAGATAAAAAATATAATACAATAAGCTTGGACATCTTTCAACATAATGATAATACCACATTAGAGAATTTGTATTTGCATCAAAAATTTAGCTTTGTTTGAAAATGCCAGTTCTTGAGTCAAATTTTCGTTATTTGCGGTAAGTTTTGATTTTCTGCTTCCATTTGAAGAAGCTGCGACTGAGTAGCATCGAATTCTCACAAGTTCTTGCGGTGAGTATGATCTTAGTTAAAGAACATTTCGTGAGCGATTTCATCGTTTCAGACCATCGTTCACAGAAACCATCATAAGGGAACGGTATCGAACGCAATTGATGCGTTTGGAGAGAGCACTGATGGAAAAACCAGTGAGTATATCAAGACAGACGAGACAAAGTATCTTCCAGCAAGACAATACTCGGCCTTGAGTCTCACGACCGATCATGGCATATTTAGAAGTCCTAACATGATAGGCATTAGCCCATCCGCTTGATTATCCAGACATTTCACCTTCCAACTTCCATTTGCTCCGATCGATGGTGCATGGCTTGTTTGGTCAGAATTTTTACTTGTATTGCTTATTCGAGATGATATCCGGAAAGTACCAATAAGATATGAAAGAGTAGTAACTGGCGACGGATAGTATTTTGAATCTTAACTAAATACTCACATTTAAAGAGAATAAAGCCTGAAATTTGGAATAAAGCGGTGGAAATAAAGCTGTAAACATAATATAAAAATCATTTTGTCACTTTTCATATATTAAATTAGTATTTATGTATTGTCGCAATCATGCATCAGAACATGAAGATATGGATAAAATACCGTCGAACATATTTTTCAGAAAAAAGTCGACATACTTTGTCAACGTATTTGTAATAAATCCCAAATATCATTAATTCAAACTTCTATGAATATTGCTTAAAAGTTTTATAGTATTTAATAAAATATCTATCGAGAATCAGTCGCTTAATTAATCACTTAGTATTTACAAGGGGTGTTCAGATGAAACGGTTCGAAACGAAACTTTGTGTATAAATGAATACTTTATCCAAACTATACACCACAGGCCTGAGCACAACGATCCCATTGATTAACCAGCTGAAGGATTCCTTGTTCTCGTAATTCCTGTGGCCGTGACGAGACCCAGTCCTTCACAGCGTCCTTGAGTGCGGGGTTCGAGTGGAAGAAGCTCCGCCCTACAGATTTCCTAATTTCCGCTTGTGTGGTCCTGGAGACTTGTGAACGCTCGTTATCATGGAGCAGAAACACACCATGATCTCATCACAACCACAGGAATTCTGGGAACATGAAATCCTTCATGTCGTTAGTCAATGGGATCGTTGTGCTCATCCCTATGGTGTATACATTGAATAAAGTCTTCATTTATACCCACAGTGCCGTTCAGTATCTTTTCATTTGAACAACCCTTGTATATATATTTTAGATTATTTTATTTTTTATGTTTATATTTAATATTTCTCTGCGTGCAATTCAAAGTATTACTGTTTTCATAATATTCTCAGTATTATTTTAGACAAATTATTTTACTTTTTCTTTTTATCTATTCTATTTTAAGTCATTATTTAAATCTTTTGTAAAAATTGGACGATACAGCTTCAATACGCTTCATAAAAGTTGTAACAACATTAATTTTCTTGAGGAATCTTTTAAAGAATAATTTGCATTAATCGGTTTAATTTTCCTAATATATGATTTAAATTCCAGACATGAAGCCATTTGTTTACTTTCAATCGAGATTTTTTTTTAATATTAAAAACTGCTTAAAATATTTCAATTTTTAACGAAAAGGCTTAATTCTATAAAAAGTATATTTATTTATAGAACTGATTTAATATTTCTAAGACTTTTTTTAGTTGTCAGAATATTACTAATGGTGGAGAAAATTATCTGCTCAATGTATTTTATTGATTATGAATTTGAACGACGATAATATTTTAAAAATATAAAATTATCTAAAATATTGGAATAATAATGTCTTTTATAGCGAAAATGAAGGTTTTAATGATACTTTAGGAAAAAAAATATATTTATATTTTATGATATTACAGAAAATACTGTTAGTGATATAGTCAATCTATTTCTAAAACATTTTGAATTTATAGTCAAACTTTTGAAAAACTGTAGCCAATTTTAACTTCTGATGAGATTTCTTTTTAGATTAAAATAATAGACGTTATTGATGAATTTTACTGATTATTGTTTTTGTTGTTAATTGAAATTACAGTCTGCTTGCATGATGTACAGAAAGTAGTAGGTGTATGAAAATTAGCGTTCCAAATTTGTTCGATTGTCTTAAAATGTTAGACATAGTGCAAATAAAGGTTAACTTGATAATGAAATAAAAGCGGAAATAACGAATTTAATCAACAACACTTTTATGTGATTTTATTAAGCATAAGAATGTATATTTTAGATTTCATTTAAATCCATCATTTCAGTTTAATTATAATGTTAGTAAAGTAATCATATTTATAAGCATATAAATATTGAAAGTATAATAAATAAGTCATTAGTATGTGAAACAATTAATTAGAGAATAGAGCGCAATCTTTGTATTTTACATATAAATGTCAAACATACTTTTAATTGCGATTAAAAAATGCATAAGTTTTCAGAAAACATTTATTATTTTTTTTTTATCTTCTGAAAGTTACTTTATATCCGAATAAATATTTTTATGGATTTTTATATATTATCAAGTATTTAATGCAATGGTAGTATTTAATTTAATACGCACATTAAAATAAATTAGATGTATACAAAAAACATTCCAATTTAAAATATATCATAGAAACAGCTTAAAATTCACAATTTTAAGACCATTAGGAAATGCTAAATCGAATGTGCTTATATGAAATTATTTTAGAAAATTATATATACCTAATTAAAAGAAATAAAAAAATCATTTATAGAAAAAATATTTTTCAAATGCCGTTTTATAAATACTTTTAAATTAAATATTTAACACTTTTTTAGTTTTAAAATATTAACGCAAATATGGCCCTTATTATATTACAGTTAAATTAACTATTACATAAACCATTTTTAAAACAAACCTTACACATTTAAATAAACTGATTTTTTTCCCTGAGAAATTCTCAAATGCATCGCCATCCAAATGAGAAATTAAAAGCAGCAGACATAAAGAAAAATTCGAGGAATCTTGAATGAAAACGGGTTCTTTATCGAACATCTCACAACACCGAAAGCCCTAAATGGAAAGTAAAAGCTTTTCCATAAAATATACAAACTAGCTTCTCACTTGATAAGGCGCTTATGGTCATTCGAGCCTGTATCTAAATGAGGAATTTATGAGAGCGCAAAATCCTTTTGCTTGTAGGCAATCTGGACGTACCTTACACCACTGTCGCCCGAAGCAATCATTTCTGAATTTTGCCCAGACTTGCTTCAGTGCCGCTCCGAAAAGGCATTGGATTTAAGGATAGCCATTCCAATATCTCTGGTCGGAATCATCAAATTGATGTCGTCCTCTCGAGTCACGACATTGGAAGTATCATTTTAAAGCAGAATGATCATGGTTGGTTAAAGTTTAATAGAGCTGGATTACTATGAAATACTCTGGGTGGATATCATGGAAAGGCCGAATTTACTCGAAGATTGGGGTTTGATCTAGGAGTCGGTTTGAATCTCGCAACCGTTCGATCGTGAGCTAGGTTTATCTGCTTCGGTATTTGCGGACGAAGCTTTGATGTGGTTTCGGTGAACTTCGGCGTAAATTTTGTTAAAGAACTTATTTAATGGGTGAGCGTAGTATTAGGTTTGAGTTAGCACGTTTCTGGAGGGAGTTGGATTTAATGGGGCATGCTACTCGGAAATCGTTCATCATAATGATGTACTTGTAAATAAGTAACTAAAATTCATCATCTTTTAATCACGCTTTTAAATTATTATTTATAATAAAATACACTTATATATCATGTGTTAAAAATAAAGCTTGTCTTCTTAAGAAATGCTAATATATGTTGCTCTGGTAATTCAAAAGATATATAAAGCACTAATAATCTTTTTAAAATGTTTTGATTCACTTTAATAAAGTATTCCAGCGTTGTGAAAATTATGAGTCTGTGTTATAAATCTAATTATCCAATTCAAATTATGAAGACATGAATCAAAAATATTTCATATTTTTAATGGTATCAAAACATTAACTAATCAGTTAATAATTCCACCTTGACTGGTAATTAGAAAGGAAAGTTAGTTTCAGTTTATTTCGCTTACTAGCCGCCTTTGGTGACCAGCTGGTTCGTCAATCTTAAATGCTCCTTAAAATTTAATAATTAAATATTTTATGCAATTCCAATTTTAATAGATTCTTCATCAAAATATTTTAAAACTTCAAATTTTGATAGTCATATAATTCACTCATAATATTATAAAGGCCTTCAGTCATAACGTAATATGTATCTCTCTAAGTTTCTGTTAACTCCCGTAGAATTTATTCCTTAAATTAAAGTGTGAAGGATTAATCTGCAATTAATATAATAATATTTTTTACTGAAACAAAGCATTTTTTTATAATATGATTACTGAAAACAGAGTCACTGAGCGTTTAAACTTTATGGGCACCAAAGAATATCTTTCTTAATTTATATAATATCTCAAGAATTTGTCAACAAAATTTTCTCAGCTCATCATGAGCAGATCAATTAATTAATAATATTTAATTTTAAATGCATCAAACACTAAGAAAATAAAACGAATCGATTAAAATAATCGGTTGAAAACAGGTTAAAAAATACTACTTAAAAAACGATTTACTTAAGACTATGAACATATGCAAATATATATATAACTAACATAAATGCAATTTATTAACAAAAGCATACAGCTAACCTAAAAATAATTTAAATCAAACCCGCATCCGTTCTCAACAATCAGAACACAATGCGCATGCGTGAATTTTCATCGTCAATTACAGTAACACAAATGCGTGAATTATTCTACGCCAGTTGGGGTAACGCTATGCAGATTAGAAATACTTAATTTCCTTTATTCTGCTTTATTTTAATTCAAAAGTACTTCAGAATGAATCTGAAAGATCGATTAATTAATAATGTTTAATTTTAAATGCATCAAACATTAAGAAAATAAACAGAATCGTTCGAAATAATCGGCCGAAAAGTGTTAACCTTAGCCTCATTACTGCTGGGAGAAAAAACTGAAGTCTTATTCATTTGGCGGTGGGGAAAATGAAAAAGATTTTTTCGCTTGAAAGTTAGTTTTTAATCAATAATTAAAATTCTAATTAAAAATTCAAAAAAGAAGGAACCCCATGTGCACATTCCCGACCTCCAAACTATACATGTACCAAATTTTTGCAGCTGTAGGTCAAACAGTCTGGCTTGTAGAGCGCCAACACACACATACACACATTGAGCTTTATATAAGTACTAGCCGCCTTTGGCGATCAGCCCGTTCGCCAGTATTACCGCTCGCTACAATTTTCAATTAAATATTTTAAGTAACTGGTCTCTTAATAGATTCTCAAACAAAACATTTTTTATCTTCAAATTTTGATAGTCATACCAAATTTATACTGTTTAGATCGTTTCGTTCAATTTACTATATATATTTTGCTAATTTGTTGTCATTTCCGGTAAAACTTCAACTTTAATTTAAAGTAAAAATGTTGAAATAGCAATTAATGTAAAGATATTTTTTAATGAAACCAAGCGTTTTGTTTTAATTATCATTTTTATCGTTATTTATTTATTTATTTATTATTATTATTGAACATGTATATTGCAAACAGAATCGCTCGGTATATAAGTCTTATGTGAACTACAAAATATTTTTCATAATTTACGTAATATCTTAAAGAATAATTCAACAAATTCAGTTTTTAGTTTTGCTTTCAAAAGGATTGAAATGAAATCAATAATAATATTTTGTTCCGGCCTATAAATATATTTCAAAAATTATGAAGTCTAAATTTAATGCAGTAAGGTATCATATTATGAGAAATATTCTGGGCACACCAAATTTTAAATAAATGAATGAATGTTTCTATTTTCCACGATCAACTAAGACTTATTTATGAAGTTTTGAATGTTAAAAATATAGAAAAAAATTTCATCATCTTAGGCCAATTAATTTTGAGAAGCCTGACGCTGATTGGAATATTTTCTTTGAAACTATCGATGAAAAATCTAAAATTATACTTTTTTTTATTGAGTAGTGATATTCTCATTTTCATAAATCAGTCAGTTTAAGTAATTGATTTAGTTGATTGGAAATTAACTCTTTTTTATTTAAAATATTAGTGTTCAAGAACATTTTGTTAATCGTGATTTCCATAGCAGAAGCTTTATGTAAAATTAAAAATTCGTTATTTACTAGAGCATTTATTGAATCAAGTTACATAAAATATAATCATTTTCCATTTAGATCATTTTAGCAGATCTGTGTCTTACTAAAGGTTTACAAATTAGCTGTGTGGCCCTGATTTGAATGGATATCCAGTTCATATTAAACAAAATTTCCCTTAAAATAAAACTGATTTATTGTATTAATAATATAGAGAGTGTAAAAGATCATAAAATAATTTTTCTTGAATTTATTTTTTAGAAAAAATAATATTTCATATTTGCTTCATTTCCTAAAGACACGTGCCGAAAATTATATTTTTGCAAACTTCATTTCCAAAAAGATTTAATTTATTTTTAATTGGAGATTTAATCAATGTGATGGCAACACTTTGAAAAAAGCTAATTTTTTCCCATGAATGCGAAACATGCTCATGTAGCTTAAATTTTATTTTTATTTTGTACAAAAAAATTGTTGAAAAATATAGTTAAAATATTTCTTTAAAAATTTATTAAAAATAGAAATTTAATTTTAAGGTTAAAACATTGGAATCATTTAAAAGATAAATGTTTGATCTTTAACCTGATGTAAAAATCTTTTTTGTGCGGGAACATTTGCGGAAGTTATATCAGAAACACACCAAAATTTCGCTTAATTTTAAAATAAATAAAATTCTAATTAAAAATTCGAAAAAATATACCCCAGGTGTACATTCCCGGCCTCCAAGGTATACACGTGCCAAATGTGGTTGCTGTAGGTTGAATGGTCTGGTTATTTTTTCGAATTTTTAACTAGAATTTTATTTATTTAAAAATTAAGCGAAATATTGACGTGTTTCTGCTATAACTGCCGAAAATATTACCGCACAAAAAAGATTTTTACATGAAGTTAAAGATAAAAAATTTATCTTTTAAATGATACTAATGTTTTAATCTTAAAATTAAATTTCTATTTTTAATGAATTTTTAAATAAATATTTTAACTATGTTTTTCAATAATTTTTTTCGTAAAAAATAAAAATAAAAATTAAGCACGTTTCGCATTCATGGGGAAAAATCGGCTTTTTTCAAAGTGTTGCCATCACATTGATTAAACCTCCAATTAAAAATAAATTAAATCTTTTTGGAAATGAAATTTGCAAAAATTTAATTTTCGGCACGTGTCTGTAGAAAATGAAACAAATATTAAATATTATTTTTTCTAAAAAATAAATTCAAGAAAAATTATTTTATGATCTTTTACATTCTCTATACATGGTGTTTATTTAGTCCCGGACCCATTTTAATATTTAATGACTCATAAAATAATGAAGATATAAACAAACCTATAGCATTTATTGATGGAATAACTCATATATTTTCCTTTTCAGGTTTGAATATTTTTACTTTTGTAAATATCGTCTGCGCGTGTTTTTAATTTCAGATAATTTCATTTTCCCGTCTAAATATCTGTACTTTTCTAAATATCGTCTGCTTATTAATTGCGTTTTTCTCTCTTTTGTTTTTGGCAACTATTGAAATGTTATGTTTACTTTTGATGTGTTTGTTCCATGTAGTACTTTTGTATGTGATGTTTTATTCGAGCGGATATTAAGGAGAATGCATACACCACAAGAGAAAGCACAGATTTTATGGTGGTCATAGAGTTAATTTCCAATAAACTAAATCACTGACTTTTAAGAGTTAATTTCCAATCACTTAAACTGACTGTTTTATGAAGATTTGAATATCACTATTCAATTAAAAAAAACGATAATATTAGATTTTCCATCGATCGCTTCAAAGAAAATACGCCAATCAGCGCGCAGGTTTCTCAAGATTAATTGGCCAAAGATTATGAAAATGGTGAGTTTTTCTAAATTTTTAACATTTAAGTCTTCATAAATAAGTCTTAGTTGATCGTTTAAAATAGAAACATTCATTCATTTATTTAAAAT
Source organism: Argiope aurantia (assembly GCA_026543865.1). Lineage (NCBI taxonomy): Eukaryota > Metazoa > Arthropoda > Arachnida > Araneae > Araneidae > Argiope > Argiope aurantia. The sequence goes on from JAPMOR010122872.1 coordinate 113,367, forward strand.
TTGGTGTGTCCATAATATTTATGAGAATATGATACCTTACTGCATTAAATTTAGACTTCATAATTTTTGAAATATATTTATAAGCAGGAACGTAATATTATTATTGATTTCATTTCAATCCTTTTAAAAGCAAAAGTAAAAACTGAATTTTATACTGAATCTCAGAAATTTTTGTTGAATTATTGTTTGAGATATTACATAAACTATGAAAAATATTTTGTAGTTCACATAAGACTTAAATAGTGAGCGATTCTGTTTGCAATACTCATATTCAATAATAATAATAATTAATAAATAACAATAAAGATGATAAATAAAATAAAACGCTTGGTTTTATTAAAAAATATCAATATTAATTGCAATCTCGTCATTTACATTTTAAATTAAAGTTGAAGTTTTACCGGAAATGGCAGCAAATTAGCAAAATATATATAGTAAATTGAACGAAACGATCTAAACAGTATAAGTTTGGTATGACTATCAAAATTTGAAGATTAAAAACGGTATGTTTGAGAATCCTTTAAGAGACCAATTACTTAAAATATTTAATTTAAAATTGTAGCGAGCGGTAATACTGGCGAACCGGCTGGTCGCGAAAGGCGGCTAGTAAGTAATAGATTAATAACTTTAAAATATTATTACTAGAGGTAACGTTGGTACAGTGCAATCGGTTCCTGGTCTGATTTCTTAACACCTGAGTTTTATGTTGGAAATATTGCTACGAAATAAATGAGTAAAGTACATTATATTTAATAAGTAGAAATATTTTCATACGAGAATATCGAAATATTTTAATTTAATTAAGAATGCTATAATTTAACTGTTATCATTATGAACTTATTATCGAAAGTCCTTTTTCTTAAGAAATGCTTTCAAAATAGAAAACTTCTGTTTAGTAGAATTTTAAAGATGTTTTTGCATCCATGTGAATGACCAAATATGTGGAATCTAGTTTCATCTCACCCGTTCATCCTTTTACCTGTTTTTCTGTAAGTTTAATTGTTAAAGGCGACATAGAATGTGGTTCGATTTCTTTAGATTTGCTGTTAATTGATTAATATGGAAGCATTTTTTAAATGCTACCTTGTTATTTGAGGCGATAAAAAATATTAATTCCATCAATATGTTGCCAATTTCTGTTAAAGCAAATTAAAAATGAATCAATACGAAATAAAAATAAAAGGTAAATACTATTTTAGAGTTAATATTGGTAAAAAAATCTTTTTACCAATATTAAATTAGATTATAGACAGTATGTTTTAATCTAATTTAATATTGATAAAAGCACGCGACTGAATGCATTGATAGTGTTTAAATTTAATCACAACATTAAAATCTTTGTTAAATTGTTTATTAAATTAAATTTTAAAAATATTAAAAATAATGAAAGACAAATTGTACAGAAATGAAATTGATATTATCAAAATAGATAATTTTTTTCGATTTTAAGATAATGCAATCATTATTTTTGTGATTTAAAAGTTTTGGAAAATATGGACATTAATTCCATAGATAAATCGTTATGATTCCATCTCTGACGATGGTTCAGATTATTTTTTCGTTCCGTTAAACCTTCTTTTTGACATTTATTTCTTGAGTTCTTTTACATCTTGTTCCCATTGACTGAATGGGTATTTTGGAGCTTCAGAATTTATCTAATAAAATGTTGTAGCAGCATTAATTCGAAATTTTGAATTAAACAGTGTAAAATTGTTAATCTGAAATTTTTGTATATGGATTTGTTTAGATTTAACTATTACCATTCTTTTGTAAATCATAATAACGATTTCTGTACCACAAAGGTTGTTAGCATTTTACATAAATAAAGATTATAATATATACAGGGTCTCAAGAGATAGACTGACGATTTTCAAAATGTCATAATATGTAAAAAGTTAATTGTAAAAAAAAAGAAAAAAAATATTCTTGCAACAAATTTTTGTGTGACAGGGCATAAATGTTCCTTTCCACTGTCTCTGGTTTTAGTTCAAAAAATTATAGAGAGATGGCACTGTCCTGTTACGCATTTTTGAAATTCTTCAGTCTATTTCCGGACACCTTGTATATACATGCATATAATATATAAATATATGCATACAAATATATATAATATTATATATGCATATATAATATTGTTAAATAATATTAAAAAATTTGATTAATTGTAATTATTTGAATAATAATAAAAACAGGTATTTAATCGCAATTCCGTCGCAAATTAATAAAAATAGGAATTTAATTGTAATTTCGTAAAGAGTGATAAAAGAACGAGTTTCTTTAAATAATTCGCAATAAAATAAATGAATAAACATTGTATAAACCTTCAAATATTGTAATAAAGAATTAATCTTAATTGAAGATTGTAAAGAAGAATCTAATCTTAATTCTTTTAGACGTAAGTTCTACGGTTACTGTTAAAAATTACTAGTATAAACTTATTAAGTTTATACTTATGACAAGTTCTGCTTAAACCAATCTCGTCACATCATTTGCACATTTCTAGGTATAGGACTTGAATATTGCAGAAAATCAAGATTCAATGAGGCTGAAGTCAGCAGATAGGAAGTTGATTAGCATTGATCTTTCACGTAATGTGTTTTCATAAATACATAAGAATAGTGATTAAAAGTTATCGACTGTTTCTCTGATGAAACTTTTATCTTTTTTAATTAAAATTTAATTCCAAATATTATATAATATGGAAATGAGACATACTTACTATACTAACCATATTTAAATAATATTCTCTGTGAGTTGTTTTTTTTTTTTTAAATCGAGCATGATGAAATGATTTAAAGAATTATTTGATTTCCTTTCTTTTCTGATTACTGAAAATTAGGATATTAAAATATTCGATAGATATAATATTTTAGGATGTAATATGAACTATCTTATATTTTGAATGTAAAAATAATTTTTCTCAGTAATTTGAGCTACCTTTTTACAACGCCTTCATCGTTGTCACTCAGAAATCCAATATGTTTTTTTTTATTCAAACGAGTTTGTAAATTGCTAACCATTTCATTATTTTCAGAAATGATTATAATTCATCTCGTTAGCAATGTTGTGAAATCTTAGCAAAAATACTCGAAAAGAAAAAGAAATAAGTATTTTAATCACTTATTGCAGAACAATAATATTTCCGATATTTTCAGTAGTTTAAGAATAATTTTTGATTGATAATCATTAAAGCATGAACTGTAAATACAATACTATGTTTATAAATTAAAATGCACAACAATTTCGTTAGATTTCACCAAGCAGCTACGATAAAGTTTTAAGTATGTCTGCTCCATCTTTATTTTGATTTTAAAAATGTATTACATAGCAGCGATAACCTGCGCACAAAAATTACAATTCATATCGTAAAAATATGCTCCAGTTAAATCCACTATTTAAATCAATGGAAAGAATTACAAAAATGTACTAAAAATAAAAGAAAAAAAGAAAATGAAATCTACAATCGCAAATGTTAAGTTATCATCGGAGAACATTATTATTTTTAAGTCATTATTTGTCTTAATTAATTTAAATCATTAACCAGTTTAAATCGGTTTGAAAAAAATCCCGAGACTTTTCTATCGATCTCTCTCTCTCTCTATATATATATATATATGATGATATTTTTTTTAAACTTCCATTTTCAAAATTTCTAGTTCTAGCAAATAAAGTTTTGGATCTCGGCCGATTTTGAGATGAAATAACAGCTATGATGTCATAGTTCTACGTCAACCTTTTAAAAACGCATCTGCTTTCAAAAAATCATACTTAATAATAATGCAATACTGTTGAAAGCAGGTAAAAAATATATGGATTAAAATATGATGATAAAAACTGCCATTTATGCTTTATCCACTGCCTATGCGATTTCGAGCTTCAAAAACCCCTAGACAAAACCACATCGGGTTCTCACATTATAATAATTATTAAAATATTAGAAAAGAACTGTGCAGAAGTAAGATATATGCAACTTAAAAACTTCTTTTTTGATTTCTAAAGTGGTTTATGAATATCAATAATGGGCTTCAAAGTTCTTCTGAAAAAAAGAGCAAACTTTTGATAATTTTTAATTAAAATTTTATTATTTTATAAAGATTTTTCCTTAATAAGACCTAAAACCTAAGAAATAATAAAGTGCTAAATTAGGCACAAATTTATCCAATGATCATCCTTAAAAGTGTTTTGAATTATTAGTTAATTAGGTATACTGAATCACATGAGTTTTCGATTGTATGTCAGCCAATAAGAATGCGTAATATAATAATTATATAAATATATTATGCATAATTATATTTGTTCTGGTAATATAGCTTTATAAGAATTTCATTTTTTTAAGCTAAAAAAAACTTTTTTTGTTTTATTTCAATAAATTAAAGTTCTACCACCAGAAGTAGTCTCTACTAAACTTTCTTCCATATTCCTAATAAAAGTATGATCATTCCTCATGAAATTTTGACTGTCGGGCAAAGCAATAAACGCAAAAAACACACCGATTTTTATTTTCAGGTTTCCATACATGATTGTTTTGTAGTATAGAAAAGAAAACGGAATATGCATTTTGAGTTTTTTTCCCAACTAAACTAAACTAGAATTTTGCATTACACTAGAATTACAGTAATAAAATCAATTCCTAAATTTTTTAAATCTAAGATTGCGTTTTTGAATTATCTTGTTTTCTTGCATGAGACAGAAAAAATTAACAGACAGTCAACCATTGGCGAATTTAATTCAAAATTTAATAAGTACCTACGATTCCAGCTAAAGCTGTGGGTCAAATATTATTTCTCCAAATTGTTGGATATTTGAAATAATCATTATAGAATTAGAATACTAGGATAAGAATACTATAGAAATAGAATTAAACACTTAATAAAATATGGATTGTCAATCCTTTGAATATTTAGTTTATATATTTTGATCAAAATCTGCAGTTTGGATGCTGAAACTATGTACCAGAGTTGAATTATTGGAGTTATTAGAGTTTTATCAGATTTAAAGTTATAGGAATGTACACATGAATAGTTGATCTATTGAGGGATTTGATTGATAGTTGAAGAAAACAGAACAGAAAACAAATACAGAAACTCACTTAGTATCTGTATTAAAATTTTAAGAGCATCTCAGTTAAATGAATTTAAGAACATATTTTTATCCTGGTGACGTGTTTAGTAAACATTTGTTTTTTAGTCTTTATGAATAAAAAAATTAGTTTTTTTTATACGGGCCATAGTTGATTATATATATAATAAAAAATGTGGAAGAAAGAAATTAAAAGTTTTCACTAAATCAGAATATTTTTTTTCTAATACAAGAAAATGATGTGACGATAATCGGCATACACATGGATGAATAAATTTATTGTACATATGGATCGATTAATTAGCTCTTAAACTACGATCTAATGGACTTTTAAACAGCCAAGATTTTAATCCAAGCTCTTATAAACTAGGAGAAATTTGAAAATACACCCACCCGTCCCCATCTCTATTCCTTATAAACCATTTAAATATAAAATCTGTTATCTGTTATCTCCCCATCTCTATTCCTTATAAACCATTTAAATATAAAATCTGTTATCTCCTTAAGTATTCTACATTAATTTCTATTAATGTGCACTCTTTTCAGATATAAGCCTGCTCATTTTACATTCCATGTAGCAACAGAATACTAATGTGATTAGGTAATCAACAAATCAGCATCGTGGAGTGAGATGAAAATGGAAGAGCTCAGTATTGCCATATTTATTACCAGACTGTTGAAAATCAACTTTTGCATTATTTATACTGATGGTAAAATAAAAAGGCGTGGTTAAGCCATTTATATGAAACGTGGAGATCCAATCTTTTGTTTCAATAAATTATACATGTTTGATCTCCAAGGAAAAGATGATTCTTTTCCATTTGAGACGTCTTTTTTCCCTCATTGTGCACAAACGTTTACTATCTTTTTGTTTAATTTAAGCAGCTATTTAAACAGTTAAAAAATACTTACTATTCCCCAACGCTTTCTTCTTTCCTTCTAATCAGCCTAGATGGCCAAAATCAATTGGAGCATTTTAAGCATTCCCTTGAGAATTCCCTCTCTGTATTCCAAACTCCAATTAATTCAGAAAACTCGTCGAGATCCGCTTCACTTAAAACCCATCTCCAAACATATCACTACAGCCCTTCCTGCTAAATATTCCTTTCGTCGATCTTCCACTATCTTTGCCCCATTTCGAATAAAAGCTTGATAAAAAGAAGACATTAAATTTGCGTATGGGAAAGGGGAATCCTGACTACACCATGGTGTATCCCCCCGAATGAAAGACGTGCATACAAATGACCGTGATTTCCATAAGCCTCGACCATCAGCGTCAGAACCACTTTCAGAACCGAAATCTCACCGGGAGAATTTCTTAACTGTAAATGTAATCATTATGATGACTGCACCATTGGTTCCTTTCTTTGCCGAGGATGGAGAAAAGTTATCTTCCAAAATGGCCTCCGGCTCCCACGTTTTAAGGAAGAGCGTTTTGGGGCAGACGTATGGACGTCACGATTCGTCCCGAAGCGCAAAGTTTAAATTCGTTTCCTACTTTTCTGCTGGAAAGGATAATCCTGGAAAACGGAGTAATTCGGGAGAGAAAACGTTTTCCTGAACAGAGATGTAAGAATAAGAGATGTTAGAGTGTTTTTGAAGATGTTTTCCGCTTTGTTCCTGGGTGCAGTGCTTTCGTGCGACAGAATGACAGTACTCTTTTCGTGCTACGTTTAGGGTAATAGCGCTTCTAAGAACATTTTAGAGTTTGAAGAGTTTAGCTTATTCTTAATTTGCAAGGGTTCTTGAATATAAAACTAAAAACTTGCTGTGTTAAATCGAGATATAGATCAAATATATATGTAGGGAATAGAATATACTGGATACGTATATTCAAAAAATAGAACATATAATTATTCAGTTTTTTCATTTATTATATAATAATAATGTTTTCAAGCAAAACATTCAAAAAATTTCAAAATGACATTCGCCTAATAGATGAATTGGCCATTAAAAATATGGACCAATATATATATACAGATTGCTTCTCCTCTCTATTTCTATAGTAAATGGTAACTAAATGAATTACATTACTTGCACAGCATTTTAATTTCAAGTGAAAACGAAAGAGTTGAAGGAAATATTTAAACATTGGGAAGTTTTTATAAAAACAATTAGTAGGTTCTTCATTTCTTAATCAATATTATTTCATGCTCTTTCAAGATACCTTTCATTTTTACTACACACATTTAGTAAACAGTCCGTGGAAACATAAATCTTGAAAAATATTTGTGCTTTGTTTAAAAGAACTAATTTCATAGATATCTACTATATATTCTTTGAAAATTTAAAACACATATATCCATTCAGTAAAATACACTTTGCTCTTTATCCATTTATGAAATTATGCAGAAGACATACTTAAATCAATGGGCCCTAAACTTCAGAATGATACCAATTATAGTCATGAGAGTAAGGATAAAATACCATAAACTACCTACATTAAAGAAATGTTTAAGTACAATAAAATACCTATGTGCAATGCAATGGCACCACTTATTTCGCCACAAGTTTACAAATACTGAAAATAGTGTCAGAGAAAATCGCTACTAGTGAAATGGGCTACGCAAAATTCGAAGATGGAAGGGGTTGAATATTTATTACAGAGATTTAAAAGGTTTTCGATTTAGAACAAAAAGGTATATTGTACATTTTAAAGCTAAGAATGATTCAAAATGCACTTTTTTTTGTATATGATTTTTCAAAATGTGAATGTGGTTACAAGTGGAAATAACTAATTATCATAAGATATATTTATATCCATTGTTTAACCGTAAGAGCTCTGACCGTCCGCTACCGCAAACGTTCAACAGGGGTCTGACTCAGGCGCATTGGGGCCGTTAAATGTGTTTAAAGGAGTCTATATGAGCGCTCGTCGAGAAACACCTTTCATCCCTTAAACTCATTTAATCGGCCCAAAGCGTCTGGGATAGACCCCTTTACTTTCTTTACTTCGCCACAGAATATCCCCGAACTTGGAATCTCTAGGATTCCCTGTCGGTTGAAAGGATATATATAGGAGTATTTATTAAGATAAAAAAAATACACATAAAAAGACAAAATATCAATATACACATAAAAACACATAAAATATCATCAATACACATAAAAAGTAACTATATACAATATTAAAATGATGAAGGAGGTATTCGGTGGGGAGTATGAGTAGATGAAATCTATTGAAGTTAATATATTCTGGAGAAGAGCTTGGTTGAGAAATGAAACGAAAATTTATACTGGGCTTGGGTCTGGAGAAATCAATTCCTCGTTCTCTTGTAGAAACCGCACAAGATTTCTAATTTTAACCTTGGACATCTTGTTTCTCATAGCGTTGGTCCACCAGATATTTTCTAGGTCGTGGGTGGTTTTTTTTAGATGAATAGATGTGGTGAGAGGGCAGCTAGTGGTCTAATTAATGGGATCGCCTACTTTGCCGCAACCACATTGATCCGATCCTTTAATATTGAATCTCTTGAAATATGAAGGGAAAGGGCCATGGCCAGTTGCAAAGATAATGTCAAGCCTATTCCAAGATGATGGGTTAAAGGACACTTTCGAGATCTAGCCCTGTTGAAAGTGCGATAAAGTGCACAAGATCTCTTTTTGTACCAATAAATTTTTCGATAATTTTGTTATTTCCTCTATATCTTGTACCGATAGCGTGATAGAAAAAGTGATTTTGAGACTTCGCGATAGATGGCGCTGTAAAGTGTTTCTTCAGGCATCCCACTGCCATTTTATTATAGCTGGTGTGGTTCTGAAATTAAAGGAATTAAGTGAAATTAAGGGATTAAAACGATAAACGATACACTACACATCGAAGAAAGATCGTAAACTGTTACAATATTATTCCCCACATAACATTTCCTTAGCTGTGAAGTTTAATAGATTGCACTTTTATTCCCACATTTTATGCATTTAAAGATTGACAGATTTATGTATTTTATAAACTTTTATTATTTATCTTTACTGTACAAACCATTTTTCTAGTTCATTGATTTCTATTCTTTCATTTTCAATCAAAATAGTTTCAGTTTGAAAAATCGTTTGTTTGCTGTAAAAGGAATCGAAAATAAAAGAAAAATGTGTCATTGTAATCTTGTTGTATTAAAATGTTATATCTGTAGAAGATAAAAATTACACATATCAATCATTTTCTCAAACTAGATATTATACTGAGTATATATTAATACAAGTATTTTTTCATGTTTCAGATGTGTATTGCGAAAATAACAGGAGCCCAATTAGCATAGCATATTCTACAATATCTCCACAGTGTTCCGTCATAATCTGAATCGTTCCAATGTTGTCGGGTATTTTGTGCTAATATAGAACACATTAATTGGTTTTGCCTTTTCTTTTGTCTTGACCTTTTTTGGTAATATGTTGATGGTATGTTTCACAATAAGACTGTAAAGAGTTTCCTCTTTCTATAGTGAAGGTGATATAACTTTTATTTTAAATGATAATGGATTAAATTTAAATGAATACATAAGTAAAGCTGTATTCACAATTATTTTGTTACCCATCATATATGTATGTTTATTTCAATATTATTTTTAATGAACATAAATAATCATTTAAAACGGTTGAATTGTGTAAACAGTTTTCATGCATGACTTGTTTGACTATGTATGACTTGATTATATATATTTAAGCATACTTTTTTTTCTTATTTAGGTATCCGAATTCCACATTTTTTTAAAATTGAATTATTTCTAACGCGCTGTAAAAAAAAAAAAAAAAAAAAAAAAAAAAAAAAAAAAAAAATTGCTAACTATGTAATTCTTACGCTACAGGCAAAGAAATAAAAATTCCTGTCGCTACGGTAATCCTTCCAAAGATATCTATTCCAATTCCTTCCGTGTATCAAGGAAATCTCTGTAAATTACTCTTAGTAAAAACACTGACGAAAAAACATCACTCACTTTTGCTCTTGTGTTCTGGTGCAAACAAGCATGTTCTAATTTTGGCCCCATGTGCAATTTATAGTTTCTAATGATAAATAAATTTAAGTCAACTTATAGGTCTCCCTCTCTCTCTCTCTCTCTCTCTCTCTCTCTCTCTCACACACACACACACACACAGAGAGAGAGAGAGAGAGAGACATATATATATATATATATATATATATATATATATTCTAAATCAAAAACGTGGAAAAAGAAAATGGAACACATTAATTTACGCATTTATGTTAAGAACTAATTATCTAATTAATAATTACATAAAACAACGCATTAATTTGATCATCAGGAATTAAATCAGTGCGGGTTACAAAAGAAATTATGAAATATTCTGCGGGCAGTATAGAATAAATAATTGAGATGATAGTGTCTTCAGCACAAATGCTATTGTAAACAAACGTACTAGAGATGGAAAAGTTATGTAAACCTGACATAAATAAATAAACCCAAAAATAAGAACTCAATATAACAAAGTTGAAAAAATAAAAATAAAGATAAATAAAGAAGAAAGAAGAAGGATATAAATTGCTCTCCTTTTAGATAAAATTCCTATGACACTAAAATGCATTATATAATGCCATCTTCTAGCGCGTTTATGAAGATTACCAGTTTAGAATTAAAAACTATCAGGTGCGATGAAGATAACAGTTTAAAAATAAATTCTATAGGAAAAGTGTAAAAATATGCGAATTAAAAAGCGGTTAGAATGACCATGAATGAAAAATATTAATTCTAAATAAAAAATGGCTTGGAAAAAATAATGATATTAGGAAGAAGATGTCTGGATAAAATAATTATTGTTTGAATAGATGCTTTGGGGCCAGTTCTTAGGTTTCTCAAATTATCTTGAACATTTAGATAACAATTATTACTACTACATCTACACACTAAAATTATACATATTATTACATCTTGTAATAATGTGTGTAATTATCCTGAAATTTTGTTGTTACCAAGAAATAAATATCGATACACAATCTATACCACACGGAATGCTTTAATTAAGTGCATCTTACGTGGAATTCAAATTTTAATCTCCGACAGTGCATCGATGCTGATCATATGTCATTGCATGTCGTGAAATTCTGCTCATGTATTTGCCGTTATTGGAAATGTTTGTCATTAAAGATTTCTGAAACACGGGTATAATACCCTTTAGAAGCAAAATCCATTACATTGTATCAAAGGCCCAAATTAATTTTCCTAAACGTGGAACTAGAAATCTTAATGTCCTTTTCTCAATAGATAAAGGACTCAGGAATTAGAAGGGAACTTATTATTGTCGAATATAAAGTCGTTGGCTATTAATTTGAATATTCTAAAAATGTTTGTCTGTCTAATATTTTAAGGCTTAACCTTGAGAAAATAAGGAATTGAGAAATTGTATGAAAATTTTTATTATATTGTTGAATCTAAGCATTAATTACGAGTATTTGATTATTCCATAAATACAAAGCATAGGCTGAATCATAATCACTTATTAAAATATTATTCCATTGCATTCCTTAATTCTCTTTTACAGAAGATAAAGTTAAAGCAATCGATTTTATCATTTTAAAATATCAATATGTATATATTTTATTTGTGCTTAAATTTAATGCATTTTGTCAACTATTTTTGCTAATCTAACTATTTAATTTCCTTCTGAGACTAATTTTGTGTTTAATGATGCTGTAAAAGAGATTATATTCAGTTTTATCATCTTATATCGTACCTTTGGAGTGGGCACTTCATAATTGAGGAGGAGAAGATTCTGGCATGGTAATTGGTTCTCGCCACCCTTGTGGGTACACGAAAATGTGGGGATCTGGCTCCTCCCATCAATGACGGTACGCACTTCCTTAGGGAAGCATTGTACCGTGGACGGTGATGGGACTCAAGTACAATCCCGGCGGTCCGATTATACAAGTTTCTTCCGTGTGCCTTGCAGTGAGGCGGAATAGTCAGTTTGTGATTACCCTCTTATATCTAAAGTGAAAAGACCTTTTTAATATAAAACACGATAGTTTCAAATTATTAATCCAAAAATAAATGTAACATATAATGTTAGAGCAATATATAAATATAGGCTATTTCTAATTCGAAAGCTTTTATATAAAATGTAAATTTAGTTTTTTCTGACAGAATAAACATGAAGAAGACCAAACATTAAATGTGTAAAAAGACTAAATAATATTTCGGTACAACATTTAATTTGAACTCAGTTAAGCGATTTTCAATAAAACTACACTCAAAGCTTAATTTAAATAATGAAAAATTTTATATATACTTTAAATATATACAATGTTAGATAAATTTTTGAATTATGTCCACATAAATTGATATTTATTATTAACGCAATTATAAATAAACTATCCAGTGTTCCTAAAAGTATAAATATATTTAGAGTATAATTTATACATTTTCGAAACACTCTAAAAATTTTCACATTTTGAGTTTTCTAGATTTCTAGAAAGGATAGTTAAAATAAAAGTATTTAAAAATGAAAGATTAAGGTTGTCAGATTTGCTACTTTTCTGTAAACATTAATAAGTCTGGATTTCGTGAAAGAATAATTAAAATAATAATATTTGAAAATGAAATTTTATGAATGACAGAGTTACTTCTTTACCCTGAATGATAATACGATTCTAAATTTCGTGAAAGGATAATTAAAATAAAGTTATTTGAAAATGAAATTTTATGAATGTTAGATTTTCTACTTTTATCTAAATTATAATAAAAAATACAAATTTTTTAATGTTATAAATATACATATAAGTGTGTATATGCATGTGTGCGTGTGTGTAACATTCCATTGAGTGTATTTTATCCATATGTATATCTTTATTGTAATATAAATACTTTAAGCATTTACTATTTTTTATATTTGAACTCTACAGTAATAAAAAAAACCTAATTGTGGCATCTACAAATTGAATTCAATAAGAAAAGTAATTTTTGCTTTAGATTGTTATTTGAGATCTTTATATGTTACATTATTCACTGATGAGGAAAAAAAAGAAAAGTCAAGGGAAAAAAATTAACTACTGCTTCTGTTTTACGCTTGTATAACACAGCAGTCAGGAAGAAAAAAAACTGAACTCTCTCCTACGGAAAACTTCAACGTAATAAAAAAAATCCCCTTTTTCCCCCATTGACAGTTCAGAGGTACAGTACAGGGAAACGAAAAAAAAATATATACACAAAAAAAAGCAGAAGAAAAATCGAATGTTCGAAATTTTTCCACCTCGGAAAAAATATATCTTCGAGAACAACCTCCCAAGTTTACGAGGCAGGATCAGGTGTGAAGACGAGTTGCAAAGACGAGAAAAAAAGAAAAAAAAAGTAGAGAAGCCAGCGCCAATACTTTTGAATTCCCTTACATTGCGTTTTCGGAGTTATTTCTTCAGTTATTGGGCGATAAACTTCGAAATATCTTTGATTTATAGACGTCCCAACGTCAGAAACTCGGGAAATATTGCAAGATCAAACGTCTTTGTCCATCTTCCGTTTTGATGTTTTCTCTCCTTTCATGAAAGAAGGAGGAAAAATCTGTGTGAAAGTTGAGATTAAAAGGGACTCAATCTCTGATCTCACAACAAAGAATTTATTTCGTTTATTTGGTTAAGTGAGAAGAAGAGTTTTTTTTCCCCTTTCCTTTCTTTACTTTGAGTATTATTCTTTTAAAATTGGAGAATCAGAATTCTTTTGAAAAAAAATGAATCATGTATTGATATTGAAGTTGAATTATTTGTTGAGACTTTTTAAAAATAAAAAGACTTATTTTAAAGGAGAATGAAAAATATGGTAATAAAGTGTGGATTTAAAAAAAATCTTTCTATATTAAATTAATGTTTGAGATATTTTTAATATTTGATTTTAATTATCAAAATAATTCTTAGATGTTCACCTTATAATGACATGAATTTTCACATTATTTATTAGAGTCTACAATTTGCTTTTATTTTAGAAATCTTAATTCGTTATGAAATGCTTGGAAATTTTATCGAACGACTTTCTGTTGTAATTAAACCAGCGGAAGTGTCAGCTAAACTTTTTAGATACTATCTTCTAATATTGTCAAATGAAAGAACTCCTTACATGGCATTGGCTTACAATCGTTACGAAATATTAATATTGGTGTGCATTCAGCAATTTTATAGAATTTATTGTGACATTCTTGGCGAGTTATTTAGAGATTAATCTCTGGTATGTCGTTAATAGTATCTGAAAATCGAATTTATGCTTTATACAAGTTTTTCTCAAAAGAGTGAAACAAAATTTGGCATAAAATAGTACTTATAGTTAAAAAATTCCATATCGAATTTAATACATTTATATCATTGTGATTTTGAATTATCGGGTTTATTTGTTTCTGAAATTACAGATCGACAGACAATCAATCCGCACTTGGATTTGGCTCAAAATTTGACAGGTGTCTACACTATGGATGTTAATATATGTGTACTGAATTTTATTTATCTAGCTCTCTTCGTTTCGGTAATTATCGTGTTCAGATATATTCGAGCGGCCATACAGACGGACTTCCTCTGGACAGATTTTTTGTTAACATTTGATAGAAAGCTGCAAATTTGGTGTAAAGACAGTATAACAAATTTCAGCTGGCTAACTAAAAGTGTTTTTGAGTTATCTTTGTCTCAGACCGACAGACAGATGGACATTTTCCAAAAATATGTTCTCAAATTCAGAGAGGTCTTAAACGTGAAATTTCTTCGATTTAATTAAAATTAATTAAATTTCGATTTAATTAAACGATTTAATTAACTTAAATTTTTTGTTGATTACAGTATTTTCTCTATACCACGTATACGAGAAAGTGAAAAGATAAAATGTCTTTAAATAGTATATGTTAAAATATGTTAAATATTTTAGAAATAATAACACATTTATTAATGAAAACAATTAATAACTAATCAGAAAACTAGAATATAATGAGGAATGCAATTCAAAAATTATAGTTGCAAATAATTGTGAATTCTATAAAATTGAAGCGTTTTGCCTTCTTGGCAAAATTCTTTTGCCAAATTTAGCCGCCTGTTTTTTTTTTTTTTTTTTTTTTTTTTTTTACCCATTTTTATTATTGTATGGAAAAATCGGGAATCTACTGACAGCATGTAAAATTATTTTTGTAATCACAATTTTAGTGAGAAAAATTAAATCTAACTATCGTTGTATCTCAGCAAGAGGAGACAGCTGAACATGATTCAGAGTCTAAGATGAATGGATGCGTTGTCTTCTCAGATTTTATAACATACTTTCTTTGAAATGGTGCATTGCTGTTGCAGTCTACTGTCGACTCGATTGTTTATGTTCGATTAATCAAAACATTTTTACATTTAATATTTTAAATAATGGTTATGCTTAGGGATCGGACCAAAATTTCAATACCTGTATTCGGTATTTTTTAGATCTTAATACCGGGATACCGGTTTTAATAACGGTATTAGAAATTTTAGAAAAAGAAAGAAAACGCAGGTATTTCTTTGCTTTATTTGCCAGTTTTATTAGATAGTGTAAATATCACAAAAATAATTTGAAACTTATAAATTATAACAGTATATAAAGAATCATAAAAAAGTAAAGGAACATCTTATTTATTAAAATCATAAAAACAATTGTAAGTATCACTATTTAGTCTGAGGTACTATTACAAATTTTTGAAATATGATCTTAAAAAACATAATGCATCAATTGTACTGTCATTAAGCCTGAAAAGTAATTTTGTGTAAAAATTACCAGATGTCGAAAACGCTCTATCGGCATCTACGCTAGTTGGTGGTACTGTTAGCAATGCGCCATATGCTTTTTCCAAGTATTTACCTCTAAATCCCTCGTCTTCAAATAAATCGACTTCTCGTGGGATGGTTTGGATATAGCTAATTTCTGTATTGTATTTTAATTCGTTGATTTTTTTTTTATTTATCGCTAATTCTAATTTTTGTTCAAAGACAATTCCTTTTCACTGTCATCATTAGTGTCATCATAATCTTCGATAACTGAACCGAATTCTTCTGAATGTGTATAGGTTTGTGGGTAAAAATTTAAGAAAATTTACTATAAACTTAAACAGATTTGAATTGGTTATTTTCTTTTCTTCTTTTTCTTTTTCATTTTTAAAATCATTATAATACCATAAGACATTTTCTATTTCGGTATGCCTTTCTTATTTGTGATTTTTCAATGTGATATATAATTCTTCAGATAGTGATGTGTGCTGTTCTTTCAATGACTCCAACATGAAATTTATTGATGAATTAGCTGTTAATAAATTAGAATCTCTCCGACATAATGCCTCAATTGTCAGTTTTATTGAAAGTAAAACTGATACAGTTCTGGATATTAAGTCGAATTCCCTATCAGAAAAATTAATTTAAAGGTTTAAGTCGATTATTGCTTTTTGGACTGAACTTCTCAGTTTCAAAAATCATTTCATCAATAGGAGTAAACTGTTCCAACGTGTTTTAGAATCTAACATTAATATATATTCTGTTTTATTTTCAGTTAGTGTATATTTTAGTAATATCTCATTTTTTATAGGGAAAAGTTTAAATATCTAAAAAAAATTCAAACTTTATAAATTATAGTAAGCGGGCGATGAACAGATAAAGCGAATGAAAGCGGCGAAAATTTAAATATTATATTTGAAATGAAAGCCAAAGAGCGAGATAACGTTAAGAGAATATGAAAGTAGAAAAATTCGTTAATGAAAGTTAACCTAGACGGGGTGAGCTAAGTTTAGAAACTCGGAATACATTTTTTTGAATAATAATAATAATAATAAAATATAGAAGCATGGCAAAACAAAAGTGAACAAAATAAGCAATGTTTGCGGAAGGGAATCCACACGACCGATGCCGTCTCGAGCATGCGCGGAGCAAATGTTTCTCATAGGAAGAAGGAAAATATTCGATAACGCAAGTTTCAATTCCAACCAGTCTCATTCGAGTCGATCCTTCTATCGCTATCGAATCTATCGTGAATGTTTATGTTATATATGTTTTCGTGTTAAGTGCAATTCACCATATTAAATATTCATGGCAGCAGATTTATGCAGACTCATGAAAAATTTTTTAAGGGGAAGTAAAGGAACATTAGAAGATAGTCAAGCATCAACAAGTACACAGACGAGCGTGGTTCCGAAAATAAAATCAAGAAAATATTCTCAAGGATACTTAAATTTTGGGTTTACCGGTATTGAAGTAAATGAAGAAAAGGCTCCTGTGCATCATTTTGTCAAAAATGCTGGCCGCAGACAGCATGAAACCTAATAAACTGTAACGACATTCACAGTGAGTACGTCAACAAACCCAGAGCATTCTTCGAATTAAAATTAAAATCATATAAAAAGCAAAAATCATTTTTTAAAGAAGCTTTGTTTGTGAATAAAAACGCTTAAATTGCATCTTACAATGTTCATATAAAATAGCCAGATGTAAAAAATCTCACAGGATTGGTGAAGAGCTTATTTTGCCAGAATCAATTGAGATTGTAGAAACTATGTTTGGAGATAATTTTTCAAACAATTGCAGTCCATACCTCTTTCCAATGATACTGTTGTTCGTCGAAATGACGATATAGCTTAAGATGTACTGTGTCAGCTTTTCTCGAAGCTGCGTGTCAAATTGTTTTCAATACAACTTGACAAAGCAACAGATAGTAATAAAGATGCTCATTTAATTACCTATGTTCGAATTTGTGATAATATGTCAGTAGTAGAACTACTTTTCTGAAAACCAATAGAACTCAAAACATCAGCGCTCTCATTATTTCCTATTTTAAATGATTTTATGAACGAGGCAAACATAGAATGGAAAAATTGAGTCGGAATATGCACTGAGGGTGCTCTTTCAATGTCCAGAAGATTCCAAAGTATACAAGACTTGTAAAACAAAAGTCGCATCAGTGCACACATTGCATGATCCACAGAGAAGTTATTACTTTGAAAGAAATGAGTCCTGATTTGAATATTGTGTTAACTACGGTTGTAATCGTAGTAAATTATATAAAAAATTAGACCTCTGAAATCGAGAATCTTTTCCGAGCTTTGTAAAGGCATGGATTCAGTACATTCAGAGTTACTATTTTATTGCAAGGCAAGATGGTCATCATGTGGCAAAATTTTAAAACGTGTTTATGAATTAAGAGAAGAAATCGCCATTTTCCTAGAAATAGAAAACGGACAGGATGCCGAGAATTTTCGCGATGGTTTATTTGTGATGAAACTGAGGTACTTGGTCGACATATTCGAGAAATTAAATAACTTGAATCTTCAATACCAAGGAGCAAATACACATATGTTGGATATGAGTTGTAAAGTGAATGCTTTTTGTAGAAAATTGGAATTGTGGAGCAGAGATTTAAAGCAAAAAACCTAACAATGTTTGCAAATGTGGATGATTGTACAAAAACTTATAAGGTTGAAGAAGAACATGTAAGAGTTGTTTTTGTAACCATTCAAAATCATTTAGCCATGCTGGCAAAGAATTTTCATGGTGACGACAAACTGATGGCAAGTTACGAGAGGATTAGGGACCCATTTCATAAGACTCCCGAAGGACTCTCAATTGATGTGGAAGAAAAATTCATAGACTTCACGAAGAGTGGCGAAGCTAAAATACAATTTAGTAATAAATCACTATTTGAATTTTGGGAAGAAGTAAGGATGATTTTTCTGCACTAAAAACAAGGACATTTCACATTCTATTACCATTCAACATCCTACCTTTGTGAAACTGGATTTTCTTCTGTGGCTTCTTTGAAGACAAAATATAGAAACAGAACTGAGAGTGGCTATTTCTAATACTAAGCCTTCCTTAGAAAAACTTTGCTCTTCAAGAAAGGCACAAGGAAGTCACTAAAAATTATTAAATTTGTTTTTAATTTAGTATGTTTTGATTAAGTAAGCATTGATTTAGTACTATGTTGTTTTACTTTAATAAGTTATTAAATATGTCGGAATGAATTTTGTTTTCTGTGTGTATGTGTGCTTTCCTTTCAGTCAGTTAATCAATTTTTTAAAATAATATTTTTATTTGTATATTATCGAGCCCCCTCTCTAGTGTGCTGACGCCCCTCTAGGGGGGCGCGCTCCACAGGTTGAGAATCGCTGTATTATCCAAACAGCAAGTGTTAAACTTTAAAATTCTAATCCAATTATTCTCGTTTGTAGATTTCCAGCATTTAAAATTTTCTTTTTTCATTAACTTCGTTTTTATTTCTCGTCTGAAAATTGAATCCCATTTCATTCAATTATGTTTTAGTCATCCTATTGATTTTACAATTTTGCATATTTTACCAAAATACTTCGAACATTATATATATTGTATGTAACACAATTCATAAAATCCTTTATCTTTAGAGTTCTTTTTTTAAATTAATGTGCCGTTATTCCAGCATAATTCAGAGTATATTCAAGAATATGCGTGGGACACTTTTTTATTTATTGCGTATCAATAAATATAGAAGGCACATGGATCATATATCATTTTCTTATAAAAAGTAAGTATTAATTTGTCAATTCCTTCTGCATAAAGAAATGGCAAAGCTAATTCCTAAATGAATTAAAGATATTAGGCTTCGTGGTAAAAATAAAAATGTTAAACTTTAATTTGTAATTAATTACAAAGAAAAGCTTTTTTCAAAATTTTAATCTTTCTTTCTTTTTACTTACAATAAATGTAAGTACTGGATTTAATTCAAGGAATTGTTGAATTAAATATGATAATTAATGTCGTCCTGAAAAGTTATTTCTTAAACTATCTATTTTTGCTTTTAAAATTTAATATTTCCAGTTTTCACTTTTTCGTAAACTAATTATGTTGAAAGTGTGATCTTCAGAAGATTCCTCATCGAGGTTTTGATGAATCATCATGTTTCAATTCTTCCTGACTCAGGAAAACACCTTTTTGGAATTAAATATGTGTGTCAATGAACACAACAATTTTAAAACCTTTTGATCCAGAGAACAGAATTTGAAATATGGACTTTACCTCAAAATTGCATATTTCTTACAAATTTTAGCAATATTCCTTCAAGGGGAATGATTGGTTGGCTCTATGAATACCATATCACAAAATGTAATTAACTAATATATAACTAACGTAATAAATAAAATTTAGTGTACAGACACAACACCTAAAATATAGATCCATTTCAAATTTTTAACTAAATACGACTAGAATTTGGCTTGAATCAAGTACTTTTACATACATCTAAACCTGATAATTTAAAAATTCAACGACTTAAATTAGTGATATTTAGCACACATTTTTATCATCTAACATAATATAGGACATTACAAATCTGGAATAAAATTTATCAAAATTTTAACTGTCTGTTTATCTACACTTTTACTTGTATGCTCTAATTTAAAAAACCGGAATTTGCTAAGAAACCTTGATACTAAAATTATAAATCTCTGTCTATAATTTTGGTTTCATTCGGTCATAAAGAGTTGTCTAAATTGCATTTCCGATTGTCTTTACTGAGACAAAAACTCTCATGTTCAGGGTTTTTAAATTCATGGCTAACACGGCCTTGCCATAGGTCTAAAATTTCAGGCTGAAAAGAAAGGGGAGTGATAGCACTTTTATTAGAAAAAAGGGAAGGAAGTTTCGAAAAGATCCCTCCTACTTTTTTATATATTTCAGAGAATGAAAGTTTTTACATAGGCGTTTTAATATATTGTTACATGTAATTCCCAGAATCAGAATACATTGAAGATAATTTTGTTAATTGTAAGAAAAATTGGTATTTTGATAATTTTAATGAAGAAATTAATTTTTTACCTAAAAATTTGATACCAACTTAAATGAAGATTAATATGAAACCATAATTGTTATAATGTCAAAAAGGGAATAGAGCATAATTCGCATTCCCGGAATGAGAATATATTATAGATTATTTTGTTAATTGTAATATATATATATAATGATAATAATAATGAAGAAATTAATCTTTTCACTTAAAAATATGATATCAGCAAAAATGAACATGAGAAGATAACAAGATGCTATAATTGTTACAATATCTCTGAAAGAGTGATAAAATATAATTCGCAATTTAAAAATTGTGAAGTATTTTATAACAGAGCCTATATTACTTTGAAGTAGAATGTTAAAAAAATTTATATTTTATAGGGAAACTATTGTCGCATTGTCTTTACATTGTAAGCAGTTTTCTCTACGCATTTATATATTTATTTAAAATTATTCATATATATATGAAATACAATTCATTTACATATACTTTTTTAAAACATTATGCTTATATATCTTCAGCTGTTATACAATTAATTTTATTGTTAAGAATACGCAGTTTCCATGTGGAATAAAAAAAAAATATATTGAACGTACATGTGCAAATAAAATTTGCATTGTGAAAACAAATGTACATTTTAAGGGTGTGTGTTTAAAATTATGTTCTTATTATTAATGTGCACAAGGGGAATTTTTGTACTAAATTGAAAATGTTATACAACTATGTAATTGATATTTTACCTTTCTGTCTTGCATTGTTTTTATAGGATCATTAACTCTGTACACTTTGCCAGATGGCGCTGTAAATGATTTCATGGTGTAGAAAGTAGGCGTTTAATCATTCCTAGATTCTACTCTCATAATTGTTGCTGCACTGGTTCTGAAGTTCTGTAAGAATTTAAATAAGCAATTTGCATATCGAAGAAAGATATAAAATGATGTAATATTACTTCCCACCTAACATTTAATTATCTGTGGTATTTATACAATTATATTTCTCTTGCCTATCATTTGACTTTTTAAAAAATAATAAGTTTCTTTCACTAAATATTTTATAAACTTTTAATGACCATCTTTCCTATGCGTGATGCTACTCTGGTTTGACTATTGCATTCTTCCATTTTGAATCCAAAGAATTTGAGATTACCACATTGTGATTTTTTATTCTACATTTACAAACTTATGTGAATTTCTTTTAAAACCATTATGCTGGGTTGGTTTCAGCCATTTATAATTTATATTTAATAATGCTTAGTTTCCTTGTGGAATAAAAAAATGATAGTTAAAAAAGAAGTTTAATCCATAAAAACTTGTTTAATAATAGATGGTTAACTCTTAGATGTTGGAATATAAAAGAATACCTTCATGGTTTACAGCGATTTGCAAATACGTATTTCAATTTAAAACTTAAGAAAAAAATGTTTATTTCCATTTTCTTTTCAAAAATCTCTTTATTCCGTGAATTCAAAATTAATATAACTGTCGTCAATAAATTGCACAATATGAAAAAAAATCATTTTCATATAGACAGATTTTTATCTACATTATTTATTCAAAATCCTAGGAAGAGTTGTAACAATTCCCAGAGCCTTTAGAACGCAACCCCTTTTTCCAAATATTAAGATTTTATTTCCTTTCATAGGGCAGGTGATTCATCACTTTTTTGAAAGGTTCTGAGTAAATATTATTTTACCAGAGGAATGAAAAGGGGAGAAAACATCAATTGAAGGGAAAAGTTTTATTTTCTAGAGTGAAGATAGTTGAACAGAAAAATGAGAATATAACATTTTCCTTCATATGTTCGCTTTACAACAACTTCTATTTAATAGAGTTGCCTGAAAAATTTTCTTTTAAACATGAATTCGTTTTTCTATCATCTTTTTGTGATGTTAATTCTGAAAATTGAGCTATAACTGAAATTATTTTCATGCAGAATCATTCAAAGAAATGAAACAGATTATTAGAATATTTTTAGAATAAAATAAAATAAAATATTAGAATAAAATAAATATTTTATTTTAATATTAGAATATAAAAATGTTCTAATATTTCGAATAAAATATTTGAATATTTTTTTTATATATTCATATCGAAAATGCAAATGTATATATATATATATATATATATTCTTTTTGCACATTCATCTTTTATAAATGTGCAAATTGATTTTTTAACATAAAAAGAATTTGTTTCTAATGCAGAATGATGCCACATCTAAATCATTAATTTTTAATGATAATATTAAAAATCAGTATTCTTTATACCTTCAACAGCCATTGTAAAATTTTGTTTAAAAAAAATTTCATCATTACATTATTAGTTCTGGCTTGGGCGGGGTATTGCTTGCAGATACCTAAACATCATGGCATTTTTTGTGCATGTTTTTTTTTTTAAATTTAGAATAACAAAATCATAGCTACGGTTGTATTTCCTTCGTCCTTTCAATAATTTTAAATATATATCAGATTATTTATAAGAAATTCGACTAATAATAAACCTCATTGTGAGTTTGTGTGCTGTCTTTCACAGGCAACAGCATTTGACAGGATGATACTATACATAACATTATATATATATATATATATATATATATATATACACTGCGTAAAAAAAGTAGAAGGACACTTGATTTTGTAACAATAACCGAAAAATATTTTATTTTTACTAAAATTTTTTGTTAGAAACATTTAACAAATATTTCAAAAATACAATTTTAACATCAGAATTATGATGTTCAAACATAAAATATTCATGGCAACAAAAATAGTTTCTCTTTCTTGAAACTTTGTAAACTATGAAAAAATAGTGACTTTAATAAGGAATGGTCTTCCCATTGGCCTTTATAACTTCAAATATTCTGTTTGGAAGTGAATTTCAGTTTGACAAAAATTGTCCCACGAGTCATTCAATGCTTCTCAAATTGCCTTCCATCAGCATAAACTCGACGAACTAGCATTGCCCAGATGTTTTCTACTATATTAAGGTCAGGACTTTTGGCTGGCCATGGTAAAACATCCACATTATTTGTTAGGAACCAATTTTTGACTCCAGTCGCGGTGTGAATGGAAGCTCCGTTTCGCTGAAACTTCCACTCTTCACCCCCCATGTCAGAGACATAAGGAAAAAGCTCAGAATTCAGCATTTGAATGTAGGCTGTATGTTTTTGCCTACCATTTAAGAAAACCAGACTTGTCCTTCCTCCGTATCCAACAGCCAACGAAACCATTAAACTCCCTCCTCCCATTTGTCGTGTTGAATAGTATTCGCCTTCAGTCCCCAGACAATGCCAGTAGTGCTGATATCCGTCTGGACCGTCTAAGTTAAATTTCTTTTCATCGGAAAATATCACAGAAATCCATTCTGTAGTTCAGGACATGTGCTCCTTAGCCCACGCTAAACGGTTATCAATATGAGCTTGTTTCCACTTAGGATGATGTTTCCATTTTTTGAAAATGAATTTTCTAGATCTTTTAATATAGTTGTAAACTGTTTGTTTCGTCACATGATTAGGTCCTGTTTGATTTCTTGCCTTTGAAACACTTCCTTTGTTCTTCTCCAGCACACGAGCAAGTTTTCTTTCATCACGTGATGTTAACTTCTTCAGTCTACCAGTTTTCTTTTTATTTCCATTTTTATAAGGATTTCTGATAAAGTTTGAAACTGTATTGAGGCTCACCTTCAAGAATCGAGCAATCTCTCTGACACCTTTACCCTCATTTTAATATGCGGAAATTTGTCCTTATTGCAAATCGTTCAAAGGTATTCCTTTAGTTATTTATGAGAGAGTCCTTCTGCTTTTTTTTATGCATCGGAAAATATATATACTAATTTTCTTAATAATATTAGTGGTAGATGTTTAATTTTTGCCTAAAATGAAAACAAGGGTCATTATATATATATATATATATATATATATATAGAATATTTTCATTGTTGTATATGAAATCCAAATTTCTTTTGTTGTTGTTGTAGATACTGATAAGCCATCCAAATTTTCATCCAATGTTGATTATAGTAACATGAGAATTGGATTTATTTTTTTATATTTAATAAATTTTATTTAATGCATGCCGTGAATAAAATTGTTGAACTTGACGTAATAATTTCTAGCGTTTAATTTCCGAAATAAACAATGATGATTTTTTTTTTAAATTCTTTTTGATTTTTTAAAACATTTTTATGTTTGTTCTTTTAAATAAATATTTGCTTTCTTATTTAGTATGTGAAATTCTTTTATTGAACAAAAAAAATTACACAATCAAAACTATTAGGACAAGATTATGACGAGGAACGCATTTGTATAAGACTTTTAAAACTACACAAAATTACCAAAATGCGAAGTTTAACAATATACTTACTGGCCATTAAACTAAAAAACTAAAGTTTCTTCAAGAGATTAAACTATTATATATATATATATATATATATATATATATATATTTCTTAGAGGATTGAAATAACTTGTAAATTATTTAGTAAGCAGATAATAGTAAGCATTATTTCCGTTATAATTACAAATATTTACTATTAATCGCTAATACATTTCTTGCTTATTTCGATAAAAATAAATATGATTTTTTATCTTAAATCTCAGCATCTCAAACTAGAACGACTC
>JAPMOR010122873.1:0-42133 GCA_026543865.1 Argiope aurantia
TAAAAATTTTTGAATAATATTTATATTGTTTTCACTAATTTTAATTTCTCCTAAGAAAATAGGATTTTAAAAAACATAAAATATCGACTGAACGGTGGCTTTGTTCTTATTTTGGACACAGTATTGCCTGAAATTGAAAATACTCGTTCATCAGCTTCTGAGCTTGGTTTTATAGTTTTCATGGCATAAATAACAAATCGAAGATTTTTGTTCTTTTATTCTTTGCCTCAAATAATGAAAATTCAGCTTTCAGTGTCTTTGGAATGCTAAGTTTTTTCTTCAGGGTCTTCAAGAAACTTATGAATTGATTTTTCCATGGCCTCTTTTAAAAAATTGTCTCTGCTTCTTTGTTGAGTAGTTTCTTCGATTTGCTCTTTATCAGAATCGGTTTCCACATAAGAATTTGGAAATATTCTAAACAATATCTTTCCAGATAACTTCATAATTTTGGTTTTTGAATCTAAAGAAACTAGAAAGGTTTTGTGGATTTTGCAAATACAGTAAAAGAGTTGCTAATTCTACTTGTCTTCTTTTTTGAATTCGTTCTTTTACAGCATATAATAATTTCAAACTTATTTCAGTGTTCAAATTTTTTAGTTCATTTAACAGAAATTCAAATATACCTTCACTTGTTAATAAATTCGCATCTCGTCGCCCTAATCCCTCAGCTGCTAGACGAATAGGTCCCAACAGATAAAATTTATTTATTATCATTTTGAAGAAATAGAATATTGTGAAGAAAACATGGAGATTCGTCAAAATCTCGAGTTGAAATTTTTTGTCGATTACTATATTTTCTCTATACTTCAAATAAAAGAAAGTAAAAAAAAAATCACTGATTTTTTAAATAACATTTTTTTTATGCACAGAAAAGTATTAAAACAATCAAGCAGAATTATAAACAAAGTTGATATATTCGGGAACAAAAATGTAGACAGGGAATATTTTTACATTAATGCTTCAACAAAATAGCAAAGCAAGTCGCTATATAAGCTAATGAAGCTCTAAAAGTTATAACAATAAAAATACAAGCATATCTTCTGTTAAAATTAAAATATTCAAGTGCAGTAACCTGACATTCGATGAGTACTTACGACAGACGGGGAAAATTAAGTCCCTAATTGAGTGGTTATTGATTTTAGCTTAGGGATTTTCATCACACAAATTTTCTTTTTCTTTTTTTAACTTTTGTTCTACTATTGACTTTGTGGGTACGAAATCTTTGGGTCGATCCGGTGGCAGATAAGTCGAGTCGAGTCGTTTTTTTTATTCGAATATCAATAATTCCTCCGTTGCAGCTGGCTTTTGGCCAAATTGAGTATCAGGCCTACTCTAAAATGGTGCCCTTAATATTAGGAAAACAGCAAAAATCGATTTGAAATCTTATATTGCATGAGCTTTTTGCATTACACCTATTGAATTGAAATGACGTCAAGACTAATAATTTGTTATTTAGTGATTATTTCGTGAAACTGATATAGTTATGATGCATTTCGCTTATTGTTTGTTTGTGCTTTGACAAATAAATGTTGCCAAGAAATTTCTAATAAACGTTGCGTGCTTTGTATCATCGAATGGATTCAGCTCTCACATTTTAATACTTATGTTACAGATAAAAAGTTTACTTTCCCAGTGAAAGACTATAAAAAATATTTCTGTCCTTTTAGTATTTTCATTTGTGAAAGACCGAACTTCACTCGTTTTTGTTTTGGTTTGTAAAATAATGTTTTTTTGGAGAAAATATTCAGATACGAATCACATACAGATTACATATGAATATTTTTCAATCTTACCTGCATACAAACTGGTCATTTAAATTTTTAAAAAAATCATGAATGCGCTTAGTTTAACAGGTTATTTAAAATAATATGCTATACTACAGTATTCATTTTACAGTTTAACTGTCATTATTTATATTTTTGAAATTACACTCAGTATTACCAGGGAGAAATTGATTCCGAGAGAGTGTTGTATGATATTTTCTGCATGAGAGCAGATAGAATGGTTAGTTAATGGTTAGGCTCTAATGGTTCTGATGATTAGATGTGGCTCTAGTGGTTCTAATAATTAGTTATGGCTCTAGTGGTTTTAATGATTAGTTATGGCTCTAATGGTTAGTTATAAAAAATGTGTTTTGTTTTTTGTTTGTGTGTGTGTGTGTAAAATCGGGCCTTTTCAGGAAAGACTAAAGACTCCTTTATAGATAAGCTTAAAAAGCAAAATCTTATCTACATATAACATTTGATTCAAATCGTTAGAGCTGTTTCCGAGATATATGAAATAAATTATTTACAAATATATAAGATTGATTACTTAAAGTTATAAAATGTAGAGACTTCAACAATCTTTTCACATTTATTACATTTTCATATAGTCCTGCATATCCACAATACTGCCCTCTAGTGGTCAAATGGAAGAAACAATCAGTTTCAAGAAGAAACACTAGAATCTCAATTGTCACGCTTATACCTATGGGACGGGCGAATCTATCGCAAGCAGTAAGGGAGCATTTGAGAGGGAGGGTTACAGGGAATAAACGTTATCATTGTATCTGGAGTTACACTAAAATAATTTTCCCGTATAAAATTGAATCGTTTTTCACAGAATACAGGAAAAACTCTTGTTATTACATAGGCATTTGAGTTTGGCTATATTCTTCCTCATTATTTGAAACAAAGTTGTAACTGGATGCTATTATTAAATCAGATAATAACTCTTAATTTTAAACTTTTCTCTATTAATGTTTGCTTTAAAATCGCAACATATGTTAATTTCATAAGCATTCATTACTGGCTTATTATAACAATATGTTTACAAATTAATAAAAAAAATGGTAGACAATTAATCACACCAACAATTTTCTTTTTGTATTTCGAGATTAATACGGATCTCATTTTTTTACTAGTATTTTTTTATATTGAAAGAGTCCACTGACATACAAAAGTTTATTTAAAAAATGGTAACGGTCTCGTATGCTTCATTTCAATATCAAACTTTTAAACAAAAAGAAACTTATATTAAATAATCATTCTTCAAATAAAGTGAAAGTATGTCGAACAAATAATTTTAGCTAATTTATTGGCACTGAATTTCAGTATGGATGTTAATAATTGATGTTTGAGATTACTATCTGCAAAAAGTAGGCTTGCAATAGTCGCACCAACCCCTTAAGAATAAGTGTGACGATTGAAATGTTTATTACATTTTCGATATGTTTATTAAATTTCGATGTTTATTACATTACGAGTATCTATATATCATCAATAATCGATACTCATTCACAATATTCTTATTTTTGAAAAAAATATCAAAAATTCTGCTTTCATTTGCTTCTTTATGGAGAAATTCAGAGTTCCCAAACATCAGCTAATGTACCGATTTCACATTTATTTTTATACATGAAAGCTCATAACTCCTCTATTAGGTATGAATGGTCTCCTGTCTCCCCCCCCCCAACATTCGCCATTGTGAAAGAAATTTAAAAACCAATACTTCATTAAGCAATTCTATAGAGAAATAATTACGATAGAATCCACTAATTCCTGTCTGCACCCCCCCCCCTCCAACTAAAAGAAATCTTGAAAATAATACTTATGAAAAGAAATTGGAAAAGTATATCCTAGATCCAAACATTGCGCGATTTTTGCCGATATCTATTTCATTCAAAAATTCATGATTTTAAAATAATCATTAATGGTCCTTTCCAATGTTTATAGATTGCAAAGTAAAATCCTTATGCATCGCCAAGCCTCAAAAATTGAATCGATTTCGCCAATTAATTATGCCATTTTATATGAACAGTTTAGTAATCAGATTCGCTAATGTGCTAGTATAATTTAAAACCGTAATTCCATTTGGTGTGATAAGGTGTAGACATCAAAGTCGGGTTACATTATTAAATTAGTGTTTTTAATTCTTTGGCGAACTGTTAGTCGACGAAGGCGACTAGTATAAATAAAAATGAGCAATTATTTCAAATAATATAAGAATTAAATTCAATGCTTACATAAAGAATGGAATGTGTGCTGAAATGCAAAATTGAACAAGAATGTTCAATGGAATCAGTATATGCTTATGCTATACTTCTATTCCGAAGTGAGGAAAACTAAAAACATATAAACACATATTGTTGCAAATATTCTTCATTAATTTTAGGATATTTTAAATGTAATCATTAGAAGATTGAGAATTTGGATAAAATTCACAAACTATATTTATAAAATTCTTGTAAAAAAAAACTAAACATAGTAGGTATTTCAATTAAATTCCAGTGTTGAACGTGGACTGTTTATTATTTTTAGGCTTAGATTCACTATCGCGATTCAAAAATTTTACTCCCATTCTTTTGACGCCATCTCTGAGAAAACAGGAGATTGAATTTTTATTTTATTCGAAATTTATGATTCCGCTTTTTAAGTCTTTTCACAAAACATCCTTCTCTTTCCCAAACTTCTACTCCAGTGAGTACAAAATCCATTTACTTAACAAGCCCTTGAAAGTATAAATAGAAAAAAAAAGCACTTCATCCCCAAAAACTGTTATTTTCTGCGCCTCTGAAATTGTTGCTCTACACCTGCCTTTTCTCACTGTGTGTTTTTTCGCAGACGATTTTTTTTATTAGTATTTAAAAACATAAACCTTATTTTCTGCCCTGCGCTAATAACTGCCATTATTCGCTCAAGGTTGTTTATTTTCTCTGGCAAGAAAACAGAATTTAAAAAAAAGAGAATCTGCTTTCAAAAATGATGTCTTCATGTACGCTTTACTTTTTTTTCCTCTATCGAATGTGAGGCAAAAAAATTCTTTTTGGAGGCTTAATCGAAGTTAATTAATTAAAAGTTAGAAAAGAAAATACCGCAGTTGATAGAAAATGACACATTTTCTTTGAAAAAATATTTAATTTGTGTATTATTAGATTTTTTTGTATTCATTTAAGGATAATTTTGTAACGCCTTTACGCGCAAGTATTTGAAAGAATAAGTGTCTTGATTTTTTTTAAGTAAAGCAAAAATTTGTTAGCTGACAAATTTGTTTCGAAATAATGAAATTTCTTGACTTAAATATTAGATTGCGTGCTAGTTCCCATGAAATACCAGGCTAACTGTGAGTTTAATACCTGCGAGAGTGGACTCTCCGAAACTTTCTGGCAACAATCTTATCTCCCTCCACACACACCGCATAAAATTGTGGACTTTGGTTAAGGCCACGAATATCATGTATGATATTAGAGGACTAAGTTACAAAATTTGATTTCCTGCTTGAATTCAGCATTTTTATAAAATCTATCACCGAAATATGTATTTTCGCCTTTTTTTTCTTATGAGTTGCACTAAAAATTCGACACGGAGTTACTACTCCACATGCATGTGAAAGTACAGACTAGTAACGACTCAACCCTTTGATAAATTTGATCCAAAATTTGCTGAAAAGCTAGATTTGTGTACCAATTTTTTTTTATCTAGTTCTTTACAATTTGAAGTTAACGTATTCACTTGTATTCGAAGATATAGATAGATTTACTTCCTTCGTTCAAAATTTAATAGGAATTTACAAATTTTGTCTAAAGTCCGTATAACAAATTTCATTTTTCTAGCTTGTGTCTGCTTTCACAGAGGAACATAATACAAAAATATATATTTCAAACTCAGGGATAACTGAAAGGCGTGGATACTTTAAGTCAGATTAGAGTACAGTCAAACCTCGCTTAATGGGTTACTCCCAAAATAAGTGGTTCGCATAAGGGGCAAAACAAGAAGTAAAAAATGTGACTGGCTTAATGATAGCGATGTCTTGTAGCGCTGAACATCGCAATGTGTTATAAAACGGAGCAAGGAGATATAGCATTGTAGAACGCGACCTCGAGATGCTTCAGAAAATGTAAGTGATGCTTTAATCGGCAAAGTTGTGTCTCTAGCCTAAATTATGGTATTAGAAATGGATAGCAACTCCATCGATAAACTGATGGTAGAGCATAGCTAGAATTACTGAAGAACTTATGGAGTTGCATTCTGTGTCACAGCAAAAAGCTGCGGAGGATATTTTCTCAGAAGAGGAGGAAATAATAGACTTAATAAAGGAACCTTCATTACAATACAATAAGGAAGATGCTGAAAGTATGCGAAATTATTACATCGTACGATGAGAAATATCATCTTAATAAGGCAATATCTATGCACGCTCTAAATTCATTTAACGGAATTATTGTGGTTCATTTTCGTCAGATTCGAAGTTTAGCCAAAGACAAATGCTTTTAAACAATTTTCTTGCCGATATAAGAATGAATTATAAATAATAAAATACATTATCAGAAAAGTGTGAGAATATTTCATTCGGAGTAGAGAGAAACATCCTATTTTACAAACACTTGACGAATTCACTTAATGAATGCTTCGCTGTACGAATAAGGTAGGGGAACAAATTATGCTCACTAAGCAAGGTTTCCATTGTATTTCTTTATACTTCGTACATGAGAAAAAAAGGAATATTATTAAAATCTAGAAAATTTAATGCAAGGTCATTTTAAATTTGGCCTCTTAAGATTAGATTTGGAAATGAGTTATAAAAAGTTTTAACTTTGTAATTTCTTATTCACAATTTAAATCAACAATTTTTTTAAAATTCAATTATGCTGATATTTCCTTATCTCTTAATGAAAGAAAAAAGTTTAAATTCCTTGATATAACATTATCCAACATGCTTTCTTTAAGCTGGATATTACAGAATCTGAGCTTGTCATTTTATCAGTTGGTTGCTAATCTGGGAAATTTTATTAAGGAATTTAAAACGACTGATTTCATGCTCTCCAAACCAATTTCAGTTTTAACATCATTGTGTAGGTCTTTTCACCCTAAAAGCCACGAAAATCTACGTTTTATTTCAAAAGTTTTGCATATTATGAATTACGTTTTATCTAAGGCTTTCATATTTAACCTGTATTTACTTCTAAGGCAGTAGGTGCACGCTGAAAAAGAAATTTCAAAATTTTAATTATTTTTTAATCAGTCAATCAATATATTATAATTATACCTTAATAATTCAGTACATTCTCTCCCAACAAACCATTTTTACAGTATTTAAAGTTTAAAAAATTAACTTTTCTTTAATATTAATTTTACATACAGCAATATTTAATTTTAATTAATATTGCTGGATGTAAAATTTTAATTATAATTATTTAATAAAAATATTTAATTATATTTTAAAACTATTTAATTAAATTTTTTAATATTAATTTTGAACAAAATTTACAGCAACAACTTTTAATGCTGTAAAGTTATTCGAACCAATTTTTAGTTTCACCAAATCTTTTCACTTGTATTTTTTCCTATATAAAAAACATGTTAAACCAGCGGGGGTGGTCTCCTCAAAACTTTCTCGCATATTACCTAATAAAAATGTCATCCAAGAGAACGTTTTGCATTACATTGGCGGCCAATAGTTACGAAATATTAACCTATGGTGTGAATATAGCATTTTTACTGAATTTATCATATTATCCTTGGCGAAATATTTGGCGACTAATTTATTTCATGCCGTCAACAGTATCCGAAAATCAAATTTGTGTTTTAGACGGGTTTTTTCCAAACGATTGCAACAAAAATATGACACAGAACTACAATTGTAGTCACAAAATCCCGTAATAAATTCGATGTAATTGCGTCTTTGAGTTGTCACGTTTACTTGATTTTAAAAGTACAGACCGACAGACAGTCAATCTCTTGTTGGATTTGGCTCAAAATTTAAAAGGTGTAGAGAAAAGGTTATCACTTCTGTATATCGAATTTCATCTGTCTAGCTCTCTTCTGTTTGTAGTTATCGTGTTAAATTATTCTTAAACAGCTAGACAGACAGACTTCATCTGAGCAGATTTTGCTCAAAATTTAATAGAAATCTACAAATTTGGTATTAAGATCATGTACCAATTTTTATCTGTCTAGATCAAATTGTTTTTGAGTTATCTTTGTCCCAGACAGACAGATAGACATTTTGCAAAAATGTGTTTTTCGAATTCAGGGAGATTTAAAAAGCAGAGATACATCAAAATCTCCAGTTCGAATTTTTTGACAATTATTATATTTTCTCTATATAACATTTACGAGAAAGTAAAAATGTTTCCTTTGGGCATCGGTTTTAGAGCAGAATTTTCACTTTCGTTTCTATTAACATGCTAATGTTTTAGTTAAACCGACATTCTATCTGCAAATTCCGTGATTTAAAAATCGGGTGGAATCGAATGCAATGAATGGTACAATCAAGCCAAAAGAATCCAGTTCCAAAGAACCAGAACATTATCATGTTACAATGTTCCAGACTAAAGGCTTTAAATTTGGAGAGACACGGTTCGATAACCAAGAATAGCCTAGTTACAACTTTTCAATGAAAAGAAAAGGCTTCGATTCTCTAAGATAAATTTAAGCTAGCTACTTCCTGTTGCTTTTAAATTCTTCGCACCACTTCAAAAAATAACACCAATAATAAATTTGTTGCTAAAACAAAATAAATAAAAACTGCTCAACAGGAATTTAATAATTCTCTCTCCAACAAAAACCAAAAACATTCCACCGATTATGTCAATCCCCTCTTTGGCCATATTCCAGCTCATATTGGCACTAAAAAGTTTTCTTTTTTTTTCCCTCGCCAAGTTATTATTCCCCCCCCCCCCCCCCTTACTTCCTTAATTTCATTTTTCACGCCAACTTTACCAAAGTGGGTCCATTAAGTGGCTATCGCCTCGATTGTTTCGCCAAGGTAATAGCTTTTTTCACGCATCTCAAGAAAACCTTTTTTTTTCTTCTTCATTTGGTAACAAGTTCGAACCGTATTTTATTATCTGCTGATATCCGTAATTGCGCTTTACGGCAAAGATTGTTCCGATCCACGAACGCAGGCGTAAAATTTACGATACTTTTAACCAGGAATTTGGTCTGTAATTTTACGCGTCATTTGCACGTTATCAAATGGATTTCGGATATTCCGGGCAATTGTCTTAAGATTTTGATGGCTGTAATGCGAAATTGGTTAAAGGAAATAAAATATATTTCAGATCTTCTCTACTAAAAGAGGAAAAAGCTTCTAGACCGATATATCCAATTCACACTTTTGATTTTGTTTCATCATTATTCTCACTCAGGAACTGCCAAATCTGTAAGGCGATATAGTAAAATTTGCCCTATCCAATAGACAAATCTTTCGTAGAAATAAATACACTGGCTTACAATACAGAACTTATTTTTTGTAGCTTTCGTAGTTCGTGCAAATAAAGATAATAAATACGGTTTATATGAAGGATGTTGATTAACATTATTTAATAAAAATAAACAAATGTATCTACTGTAATGTCTTGATCTAGACTGATCAAATAACGAAGCAGAATTTCCAGACAATTCTTTATTTTACAGCCATGTATATACAAAAGAACAACTTGTTCTAATCTTGGTTAAATAAATAGTTATTTACACCTGTAGGAGGAGACACAACAGTTGAAATCGAAGGTTTATCTTGAAACTCATTTCTCCCTCAATACGGAGAAACAACACCACAGGGAACTAACAGGTTGTTAGTCAACACGACCACTTCAGGGGTAGTTCTCGAACTCCGAACTCGTGGGCGTAGTCCAACAGTCTGCCTTCAATTCATTTCTTCTCCTCTCCCTAAAAAAAATATCCGCATTTTATTTCGGCGACAATCTCCGCCTCTTAATTTACATAGGTCATTTGAGCTCTCTTTCGGCCAATAGGGGTTCAGCAATATGCTCCCTCAGCGGCGCCAGTCGGTCGTGGGAAGGTCCTTTTAGTGATGCACCTTTCATAACTGACTATTCTGAAACACGGAGTTATCATAGTCCTTTCACAATGAGTAACATTTAGCATCCAGATGTTTGGACACCCCTTTCTCTTTGAAGGTACTATCAATATCTCTTGGACGAGGAATTCCCACATGTGGTCTTTCACTGTAGTCGCTAATGAACAGATGCGAAACCTCCCAGGTGAAAAGATCCTCCATATGGCTATCTCGAGGAGTTTAGTAATTAACAGCGACGATATAGCTAGCTGTAAATGTCTTATCAGTACTGGGAAACGGGGAATGGTACACTACCCTTGTTTTTTCAAAAAAATTATTATTTCTATAGAAGCCAAAAAAAATCCGAAATTATAACTTCGTAATTTCTGCACAATTTCTATGAATGCTTAGTAAAATGTCGAACAATGGACTTTGGGAGGGAAATATATATTGTAGCGGGACGAGATTCTTTATAGCTTCATTATGAGGTAGATGAAAATAATGGACGAGTTTCAGGAACAGTTATTTAATTATTTTCATAATTCCGCATTTCACAAGACAAAACAAACACGAACTCGAAAACATACGACATCCAGTTGGAACGACATCATGGAAAGTATACCTTGATGCTTATTAGGTAACGCCATCTGTTGTATCAAAAGAGAAGGTAGTAGAGTTATGTAACCCGTACAATATTAATTTAAGTGCACATAATACTTGTTACTTAAAATCAGATAAAATTCAATTGTAGCAGTTGGAATAAATTGATACGCAGGAACATAGATATGGTCTTTGGAATTTTATGGAAATCAAAGTGTCGCCTTGTTTAAAATTTAAACCAATAATCTGGAATACAAAAATTACATATATAACAAATATTGTTTTGATTTCACATCTTTTAAGCATCAATATTTTGGATAATTCCATAAAAAAAAATCCATTTTCCCGAGGAATGTGTTAATATCTACTTGATATGAGCTTTATATGATTTAAATACATTTTCTGAACAAAAAATTTAGTGTGCACTTTATTAAATTATTTACCAATAAAAATCAATTGAGATTGAATTTGAGATGAATAAATTCATAAATATAATGCATTAATTTTAGCTATTAGATTTGATCTAATCATTTATTTAGCTTTCAAACAAAGAGTATCAATATCTGAGCACTCCCCTCAGTTGCTTATAGCATAAATCTTTAAATTTTCATGAATTTATATTCATTTGCTTGCAAATTAATCCCAAAAGAGAGGTTAAACCTTTTCTTGAGGGCAATGAATTGTAATACATATTAATATAGTACTCGCTTCGGTGGTACATATACTAAAATTGGAACGATACAGAGAAGATTAGGATGGTCCCTGCGCAATCGTGAAGCGTTTCACATTTTTATATAGGCCAGGATAGCCTAGTTGGTAGGGCGTTGGATTCGCGACCCTTAGGTTGCGAGTTCGAACCCCGCCGGCCGAAGACTCTCCGTGTATGTGGTGATTGGCTCGCGTATAAATCTGTCGTGGTCACAAAGTCCTCCATGTCGAGAGTAATACCTCTGGGTGTACTGAATCAGGGGTGATCTTTACCTGATTCAGGTCTGAATTACGATCTGTGAATGAATGAAGTCCACCTCGTAAAAGGGGTTGTGACGTATGTTTAGAACCTTACTCTTGGCCCTAGATGGCGCTACTGAGAAACAAGAGACGTATCCTTGGCTTAAAATCACTAACGTCTAAAGCCAGCGGGCTTGTCTATGACAAGTGCCGTTAGAACCAACAACATGTTAGCATTCCATGATAAGTTTTCTTCCTATCTTTCTATAAAAGGTAATTATAAGTATTTTTAATCGTTTTAGATTCATCATTACATCTTTACAACAGCGCCTAAATGAACAATCGCTTATCAGGAAAACTTCACATAAGCATTCCATCCTCCAATACAGCAAAGAAAAGAAAAGCATGTGCTTAAAACCTCGTAAATTCCTACATCTCATCAATGGAAAATATATTTTTTTTTTCAAAACGTTATTTAAGTTTAACGGGATATCATCCTATTTCGTTTTTATGGCGTTCTGTTTTATCGTTATTTCATCTTCTTCCCTCTTCACCAGTAGTATGGTCAGTGAAATGAGCATATATTACGTTTCTTCATTTAAATATGATTAAGTAATGATAAATGAAATTTCATTTCGTATCTAATGCAAGGAAAGATCTAAACCCTTTAATGAAGGAATGAGATAGTTTATAAGAAGTTTCTTTCATTTTTAGTGATTTTGAAGAAATGAGGCGCACATTTCTTTCGATGACCGATAAAAAGTACTTTAGGTTTAAAAAAAAAGCTCTTATTTGTAATTTTTGCTTTAAAATAATAATATTTTACCAATAAAATAATCATTGAAATGTCTACTTATAATAAAGATTAATGCGTTCATGTGTGTGCGTGTGTGTGTTGGCTTAACACGCTAGATCCTTTGTCCAAAAGCTATTCAATTCGACAAGGATATACTTTTGAGGGTGGAAATGTGCACTTAGGAGAGACTTTTTTGAAATTCTTATTAGAATTTTAATGAATCAAAAATTAAACTAGATTTTGTTATTCTTTTTAGCGATAACTTCTGATAATATTCTCACCCCAAAATGTTTTTTTACATCCTTTCAAAGTTTAAAAATAACTTTTACAATGATGCCAGTTTAACGAAAATTCTTTAGTCTAGATTTAATTAACTTTTAAACATACTTTTAATTATATTTCTCAACAATATTTTCATTGTTGTAAATAAAACCCAATTTGTTTCCATTTTTTTCGACAAATATTTGATCACGTGATTTTTCTTCGACTGTTGAAAGCTAAAGAAGGATTTGGTTTAATATATATGCAGCTTATAGGAGGAATAAAAAGAACTGAGAACGACGATTGCAATACAGTACATTCTCGAGTATCCGGTTCCCGACTATCCGAATTCCATATTATCCGATTTATTTATCTTTATTGTAATTAATTGAGGAAGGCAAGGTGTTGCATAAAACCGGTAAACTGATTAGTCACCGAAGGCAATTAGTAATAGATGAAACATATGTTAGTTTTATATAATTTTTTCTTTCCGTCTACCGTATGAGCTATTGATATGTTGAAGACAGAATAACGGATATTACTCTGTTAGAATCAAATAAATAAAACGGTTTTCATTACTTATTGCGAAAATCCTTCCAAAAAAGAAGGCACATATATTCTTCTATATCTCTCCTTTATCCTTCTTAAAGAAAAAGCGTAAAACTCTTAACTTCACTTCCTTACGACGGAGCGGCTTCACGTCTTGAGGATTTATGTCTTGAGTTGGGGTGAATTTTCTCCGAGACAATGCCCTCGGGACGAGTTGGTTTGGAAGAAGAGACAATGTATATAATAAGGTTTGGGGGAAAAGAACGATTCCCTCCAATTGTGTTTGCGGAATTGCATTGGAAAACGTACAGGTTTCCAGAGTTATTTTGTAACTGAATTGCTGGAGAGAAAATGAGATATTTTGTAAAGTATTTTCTTCTTTAGAGAGAGACGTGTAGTTTCTGAAGAATAAATAAAATAAATATGTAGAGAGCGTTTCGGTAATATTTCAGTTATATTACAAAAATTAACATCGTTTTCCACCCAATTTCAAGCCATTTGCAATCCAACATTCTTCTTATTCTGGAGTGTTAAGCACTTTTTCACCTGGAATGTGTACAGTGTGACTCGCGTCATCTAAGCATGATTTGTCATTTAAGAAATGTCTGGTCTGCTTTCTTAATCAAATATGTTCATTCGTATTGAGATAAAAAATTCCCGTGGTCTTAAGAGCTTTGAATTCGCTAAATGACCGGCTGCCATGAATGTATCAAGAACAATTACAAAAAAAGTCAATCAACGGCTGCTGTAACCAGCAATTCCAGGAAACTGGTAAGCTCCGTCATCGGGGTATAGCTATTTTTCACATGACTTTTCACTTCCCACTTTTGTTGCTCGTGCACTCTACACACATAGCGAGAGGAGACTTCATGAATTCCCAAGGGTTATTTTTCAAGCGGGAAATAGAGAATTATGAAAATTAATAATTCATATAGAAATTCAAGTTGCAGATTGATAATACTTAAACTAAAAAAAAAGACAAGAAAATAGTTTTAAAATAATAATAGTGTACTTTAAATAGTGTACTTCGAAAACACTCTACATTTTTACATTTCACCGTAAACAATTTCCCCTTTAATAACCTTTCCAATAACTATGAATAAAATCTTGTGTTTAAAAATGTCAAAACCATTTTTAATATAGACAATTAACTGTATTGCAGTTCTTTCAGGAGTAAGGCCCTATGATTATATTACTTTGTTTACTCAAATTCTGAAATATGCAATTTTGTATAGACGGAAGTTTTACATACTTCTGACAAAAAAAATGATATCTAATAATAAGTGATACCCGTCTATAATTTTCACAATGTGTATAAAGTTTTTAAATTTCAAAAGATATTCAATAGAAATCTTAAATGTGCTGACGCTGATATTAAAATTTAAATTTTACTATTATGATTATTGTATCTTAAAACATAATATTAAGGAAATCGTTCGATGTGTGTAAGTTAACGAAATCCTACACGCTGAAAAGTGGAGAGTGATATTTTATTTCACAAGTAAAACAGGAAGCTTAGTTAGCAAATCACAACTGAAGAGTACGCAAAGAATATCTCTTGTAGAAACTCACAACAAAAGTAGGAGAAAGTAAGTAGCAATAATGTTCAGAAAACATCTAAAGATCTCGCTCTGCAATAAATAGTTCAAAGAAAGAATCAATTCATCGTGAGATGTGACCTTTTTAATCTCCTTTGACCTTTGAATTTGAACGTTTATAATCTCCCAATCGGACACCTAATTTTCAGAAGGATTCTCAGATCTCGAATCTTAATAGATATAGCTTCGAAATTTCTGTATTTTCCAGAACTTCCATTTTTATCACCTAAGTTGCTAAGTTTATGGTCAATGTCGGAGCTCATTTATCTTTCATTCACTTATTATCCATTAATAATCACTAAGAACCTCTTTTCAACGACGATACAGAGCTGTTTGAACATCCGTCCTATAATCCTGATCTTCCCTCCGGCAACATGCACTTGTTCTTGCATTTAAAAAAATTCGTGTCCTGTCATCGCTTTCTCATAGATTCAGACTTATAGACAGATGTTGCAAGCTGGCTCTATTTCCAGGCGCCAGATTTCTATGACGCTGGATTACAAAAACATTATCCCACAATATGACAATTATTACAATTCCGGCCGTTATTTTGTTGAGAAATAAGTAAAATATTGCTTTTGAAACAATTATTTCCAGATAATTAGGTATTGTTTCTTTTTAGAGGTCGTGGAAAATTTATATTGTGGATAGCCCTCGAAAAACGATCACTCGCAAAAATATTTGGATTTATTGCAAAGACTTTCTAAAATTTATATATTTTTTAAAGTTTTTAACAGACTTCTTAACGTTTTTTTTTTAAATATTCATATTTTTACAAAAAGTTCTTTCTAGATCATTTCATAAGTCACATGAAACTGGATACAGATTTCATTCTACTGCTGATATTTATTTTTATTTGATGTTAGACACACCCAAAATATGAAAAATTTATTAATTTTGAGGGGTTTTTTTTTCAAAATTGCTACTTATTTTAGAGCTAACTCCGTACATAGCTCTACGACACATGTACTTTACAACATTCATAAAAATTTTCGTGTCCCTATTTCAACAGTTAAAAAGGCTTAGAATTTCAGAAAATGGTTTATGAACAATAATACAAAAAAACAACAACCAAAGATTAAAGAAATGATTATAAATTTAAAATTTTCCTCTCATCAATAATATTATATATCATTCATAGAATAGTCTCGAATTTTTATGAAGCTCTGATGAACTTATTTTTAACAGGTATTCATAAAAAAAATTATAGTAATTCAGAGAAATAAAATATTATAGTTGCTTAATGAAAGTAAAAATGAACAAAGAATGAAAAGATCAAAATTTTCAAAATCTTAAATTGAACAATTATAAAATAAATAAATACATACCACAGAGCTAGCTGATTTTAAACACTTTTCTGCTTCTAATGTAAAGTCACAACGCGTACAAAAATATTTACACTTCCCATTACAGAAAAATATTTACATTCCAATTATGTCAAAAGTCTTAAATCGATCATGATTAAAACGCGACAAACACTTCAATTTAAAACCTCCATTGTTATAAAGAAGAACATTTTCATGCGCAAAGTATTCCGAAATTACAGAATTCCATCCATAAATTTGTTTAAATAAATACCTTAAACAATTATTCTGTCTAGAAATTTAATATTGATCAATCTGTTTTCAAGTAGAAGATTTGAAGCGTAGTTTCTGGCAACAATATTTACTCTCCCGTGATGCATAAAAAATAGTTAAATAATTTTATTACAAAAATCTATACATTTTCCGGCATATTTAGAAAGATTCAAATAATTATTTACATCAAGATGTATATTATGTAAATTATATACTATAGTGAGTGTGTTGTGATTTTCTAGTGAACTGCCCGGTTTTAAATATAATATTTTTAATCTACACAAAAACAGCTACACTACAAAATTTACAAACACACATTGACAATAAGTTAAAGAAAACAGTATGGTGAAGGGATTCTGCCGTTTCCAGCCGAAAGCATTCGGCGTTAGCGCAAGGATTGCGCATAGGGAAAAAGTCGACCTCAGGATTCATGTCTGCTGTTCAACTGTTTGTCTTCCGTAAAACGCCACAAGGAGGCGCTCTCTGCACAAGGAGAAAAAGAGGTGCTATAATACATAATTTCCAACACTTTCTCGCATACTCTCTAAAAAACTGAATAATTAAAAATATGCCACAGAAAAAAATTACGAAAGATTCTATAAAACTGCGATCTTTGGCGATTTTTTGGCGATATATTGTTGGAAGTAATCATAATTGCACACATTTAAACTCTTGCGAGAAAACCGAATGTATATTTTGAACACATTTTCTCTGACCAATTAAGATTATAATTTGACACCGATTACTTAGTAGCTACAAAAATCACACATGGAATTTCATATATATAATCCATTCCATTTTTAAGCTATCGCATTTATATGCTTGTGAAAATGTAAACCTACAGACGGGCAACCCTTTGATGTATTTGGTTATGGATTATATGCATATCTATACTTTAAATGTAATATTTATATATTAAATTTTATCTATCTGTCCCTCATAGATTTGTAATTATCTGTTGTGGTATTTTCAGAAAGCCGAACACATAGACTCCAGCTGAAATGATTTCGCTCATAACTTGAGAAAAATTTTCAAATCTGGAGTAATGGGAATTAACCAAATTTCACCTATCTAGCTCAAAACGTTTTTGAGTTATCTTTTTCACAGGTGAAAGAACAGATAGACACCATTCCAAAAATGTCATTTTTGAAGTCAGAAAAGCTTGAAACATGGAGATTTTCCAAAATTTTGTGTTTAACAATTACATTACTTTTAGTGCATACTTCATATGTGAAAGAATAGAAGTACAGAAGTAAAAATGTATTTTTTTCAACTCATTGTGGAGACTAAATCATAAAACTATGTGAAAATATCTGATTTTTTTGATAAATTCTTTTTATATATGAAAAAATAAAATGGCATTCTTGCTTTCCATTCTTTATTTATATTCTGCAAACGCACTTAAATTTCTTCTGTCAAGAATTCTTAAATTTAATCTTACATCTATTTATCACATACTTGACAAAAAAATATTATAATGCATTCATAAATTGTATGAAGTTGCAATAAATGTAATAAATGTTAATTCTATAATAAACATAGAAGAAACGCAGGACAATTTACTACAAATTGCCACTTTTCTTACTACGACAGATTTTTAAATATAATCCTTTTAGAATAGGCATTAGATCTAGTCAAGTATACTAATTAAAAAAAGAAACCCTAATTCTGCTTCTGGTTAAAAAAAAAGCACCTTTAAACATTTTTTATGTCATTTACTTCTCATTATCATGCGACAGAGTTTTCAAAATGAAAAAAAATAACGTCAGCTTGAAAATTAGGAATGAGAAAAAAAAAAGTGGAATAGAAGTTAATTGTATCGCAAGAGGGTTCTTTACATTTTTGAAGTATTTGGTAAAGAAAAAAAATAAAATAATTTTTTTTATGAAATGTAAATGACGTTTTTTTTTTAATATATATATATAAGCGCCTTAAGTATTGAAGTTACCTTGTAAACACAAGACTTTACTTCTTGAGATTTATCTTCACAGTTTCTTAAATTGAAACTACGAGGAGTTCTTTGGAATTAAGAATTCCTTTTTTAAAAAAAGATGTTTAAAAAATCAAACTTTAATGTGAAAGACTGATTAAAGATAAGAATTGAAATAAATTACATCATTACATCAAGTTGGCCATTGAATATATCCAGTGCATTTAACACTTTGTATCCTATTTTAAAACCTTTAAAAAAAAGGGGTGGAGGGAAGATTTTCGGATCGATGCATGTCAGTGCATACGTTAATTTAAGAAAGGAACATGTTGAAAATATGAAATTTGATATATGGAATTTATATTAAAATTTCAGTTTTGTGTCAAATCTTGGCCTATATTCGTCGATTGGAAGTATCTCCTCCATCAGTTTGCATATATAAATGAAAACTAAAAAAAATAAAATCAGAG
Organism: Argiope aurantia; assembly: GCA_026543865.1. Taxonomy (NCBI): domain Eukaryota; kingdom Metazoa; phylum Arthropoda; class Arachnida; order Araneae; family Araneidae; genus Argiope; species Argiope aurantia. The sequence goes on from JAPMOR010122873.1 coordinate 18,510, forward strand.
CAGGTAGATAAATGAAATTTGGTATATGGACATATCTTTAAAGTTATAAAACAATCAAATTCTGATGCAATCAATCGAATGGAAGAATTCCAACTCGTTCCTTTTTTTCCCCGCTATATAATGAATCACAAGAGACGTGATAAAGCACAACTAGTATAAAGCGCAAAAATATAGCACTGGTCTAACAAGGCATCCGAGGTGAAATGCAGGACATGGCCATCGGAATCATGTATTAAACCAACGAACGCATCAGAATTAGCCCTGCCTTGCTTAAGCATTCCGGGTAATCTGAATATTCATTTTTCGCTACTGAAAGTTGACTTTTAATGGCCAATATTGGCCATGGAGCAATCTCTCTTTTAAGATATCAGAGAAGTGAGAATAGCTTAATTCCACAGAAGGGAAAACCGACCTATATATCACAAACTTCTGGTTCCCTACATCTGAGGTGCCTCCCTACACCAGAGAGAGGGAAAATCTATCTTCATTTCAAATGAGGCTGTAAGTGACTCATCGATTTGTGGATTTGAGGGGAGTGTCAAGAAACGCTTGAACTGAAGATTCTTAACCTCCGGATATAATAGGCGAATAGGGTAATGGCACGGCAATGCGATTCATTTGTAAAAAAAGTTTGTGCAAGATAAATTAAGGATTTACTTAAAATGTGACAACTTATAATGACACATGGAAGGTGACTCATTAAATGCTATCGTATTAAGTAGCAATGCTCCTAATTTGAAAGACTGTCTGAAGTGGATTTTGCAATTAAGATTTAACAAAAACAAAGTGGTCAAATCTTTGCAAAGGAAAATTCGCTTGTGCGATGTATTCATAAAATATTATTTGAATTTGACTACAAAAAGGTTTTATAGATATTTATTTGCTTATTTATATCGAAATCAAAATCTCTTCATTATATATTTTCTATCAAATTATATATTCAGATTTGTCTGGAAATAAATGATAAAGATAAGACTGAGAAGAGTCCATAATCAGATCAATTAAAAAAAATTAACTTTCCTATTTACAAAATAAATAAATTTGTGAAAAATACAAATTCTTGAATTATAAAATATTAGGATGATATTAACACTATAGAACTAAATGAAAAATTGGATCAACTCAATATAAAGAGTTTAAACTTTAATACAAAACTATTTTAAAATATTTAAAAAATATTTACTTACTAAAATATTTTTTTATTTTGTTTCATTTGTCTGCCTCTTAAGATGTTAATTTCCTTTTTATGTAAGCTTAACGTAAATAAATTATTTTTACCAATCAATTTCAAAGTACTTGTAACCTATTAATGCAAAACCTAGTATTAGATACCTCTTGCACTTGTAACCTATACAGAGAAAATTATATCATTAATAAGAAATCAATGATTTTTCTTCCATCGTCATTAAAAAAAAATTTTTTTTAATCATTACATAAAACATTTGTGAAAAATATTCATATCTAAAGTAATTTTTAACAATAAAATACCAGTAATAAAATAAAAAAAATATTTTTAATGCAGAATTTAATCAGCGGGAGTGGTCTCCTAGCATTTTCTCATACTTTCCAACAAAAGTCTTATCCATGTTCTCCCATGTAAAATCATGTTATTTTACATGTTGGTTTTTTAAATTCAGGAATGTCTGAAACATGTAGATTCGTTAAAATCTCGATTTCGAATTTTTTGATTATTGCAATACTTATATTCGAATACAAGTATTGTATTTTGATTATAGAATACTTGTATTCGAAATATAACTACTTTATAAGAAAAAAAGTGAAGAAAAGAAAAATGTTAACTTTTTTTTTGTTTTACATCTGAAATCTTCCCTTAGTAAAAAAATCTACCCCTAATCCCTCCTTAATCTTCCCCTTCCCTTAAAATAATAAGCAATATATTATGCTGTTACAAATTATTCACATGTGTGTATGAGATGGGAAAAAATGATTAGGAAATGTAAGAAAGATACTTTTCTTTTTAGTTATTAAAGGAAAAAAATAGCTTTCAGAATCGCATCAATAACAAAACTGTTTGTTAACTAATCACATCTTCTGCCGTTCTCATAATAAAACGCCTTTTTTTATTATATAAACTTAAGTATTAGAGGAATTAATTTAAAAAAGAATAAAATTTGAAAAGTCAAAAATTACGATATAATTTGCATTGACAAATAGTTAAATTAAAAATTAATGACTTTCAGTTTAAACTGAGTAGCATTTTTTCGTTTAAAATGTTAGTTACTCCATTAAAAAGGTCAGTTTTCATTATATTTCAAATCGTTTTATTCAGAACAAATATTTACACCAAGATTTAAGGTATGTGACTACTTCGGGATGAATTTTTTGAAAAACGTTCGAAAATAATTCTGTTTTTGAATATTTGCATAAAAAAGATATAAAACAATCAAACCAAAATACACCAGTTAAGTAGCAACATTTTATTTAAATTGGAAAAAAATAGCTTTTTTTTTGGTTAAAAAGAGATATAAAGTAAGTCTTCTAGTTTAGATGTTTGTTAAAACATGTACTTAAAATTTTGCATATAGCTTAAGAAATATATTATTTAGTTCCTAAACTAAAAAATAAGATGTATTTCTATTCATCCTTTAAATATTGGAGTTAGACTGATAAATAACATGAAGTTTTAACTTTTTTTCGCTTGTGAAACCCCAAAATAACTATAAAATATTTTTTTAACCTGTAAATTATTTATTCTGCCTTTCCTGAACTGCAGAATATATTGTAAATTTATTATATCAAATTTGAACAAAAAATATGCATTAGATTTTAATTTACGAGGTTTTCGTAAGAAAATTCAATCAGTGATTAGAATTTGAGAAAACAGCATGTAAAATAACATTAAAACATATGTAAATGGGAATATAAAAATCAGTGTAATTCTCCCCCCCCCCCAAATACTTAGAAACCAAATTCCAACGGTTTTATAAAGAAATCGTTCAAGCATTAAGAAAATTAAATTAAAAAATCATAATTTCGAAGAAGAAATAACCGACTTTTGAATGTAGTCACCTACTTTAAATCTATAGGAATTAACAAAGAAAGAGTTCCCCTTTTATGCATTAGCGTGCAAGATAATCTCAATGATCGAACACCTCAACAATCTCTAAGGCTCTCAAATGCACGACAAATATTCTTTATTGCGGCTCTATACATGCGCCTGCATTTCACTTAAAAGATACGACCCATCAACGGAGTGGAAGCAATTCAACCCTACACCATTATTTTACCCAACATAGAAGCGAGAGCCAGATACTGACTCGGTAACTTCTATTCCCGATATCCAAGCTTCCCCACTCAGTGAATGCTATGCATTGAGTAAGAGAAAGCCCAAAAGAAAACAATCCCTCTAGTTTGCAGTAATTTTGGTTTTTTCATTTATTGTAAATGATATATTTTTTGCAAAGCATTTTATAGAAATTGAAAATGGCTCTTCTGATCGAAATTTATTAATGCTATTTATGAAGCAAATTTGAAACGAACACATCTCAAAAGCAGCTATTAAGCTGCTCTTATCTAAAAACACATGCTGACTCCTTACGACATTTTTAAGGCACTCTCTTTAATTATATTACAACTCGATGAAGCCTAGGGTTCCTCTATCCCTCGACTTCTATGCAATTATTAATTTTACACTCGTTTATTAAATTTGTCTTTAGCAGCTCCCAAAATTCGGTTTGTGACAGATTCGTAGATTTAATTATCCAGGTCACGGTGGCAACGATAAAAAAAAAAGTAGCGAGCCGAAATCTAATTAAATTCCTTGTTGCCAAAACGAAAAGCAATAAAAACTGCATAAAAATTACTGCCTGCCAAAACATACGAAACGCATTATTCATCTAGCACAGTAGGAAAATGAAAATCTGACGTGAAAGAAAAAAACATTTCATGTTCCATCTCTTTTTCAAGTTAATTAAATTGAATTCCAGACAGTTAAGAATTCTATCTGCGAAACTCTTTCCACGTATCTTTCTAATATTTATTTGTGCAGATGCACTGAAGAAACTGTATTAAGTAACAATTTTGATAAATGAAATAAAATTCTTTCAAATATTACTAGAGTAAAGTTTCGGATATAGACAGAGAATTAATAAAGGCATCTGGCTGATTTTTCAACAAAAGTAAACAGTAAATAAATAAAAAAAAACAGTAACAGTATTAATATAAAACGCAATAAAGATAAGAATTAAAGTTCCTCTAAATCAGTTAAATTAAAACACTGACTGCATATAAATCAAAAAATTGCATACTAATTTGAACGTATTGATATTTTTTTTATTGTTGTATCATTAGCATTTAATATCAACAAGACACTATTAATGAAACTTCTCTGAGTACCAAAATGCTGGAACATCGAATTCGTTTAATCCGTAAAATTGATATGGAATTAGATTAACAAAATTATATGACAAAATAACGCTCACATTGGTAATAAAAGAATTTTAATAAAACTAATATTTACAACAAAAAAAGAGATTCGAAAGAGTTTGCTTAAATTATCGTTTGCGTTTTGCAAGAAATTCTTAAGTTGTGTTTTTAAATTAAATCGTGTACACTACAAATATAAATGACTAAATATAAAATGCCTTTTCGCAATGCTCTTACAGATAGATAAAAGGAAATAAAATATCAATCAAATATTAAAATATTTAAGTAAAGCAGACTGAAATATAATTCTAATTGTTTACCACCGATTTTATTAAAATAATTCTAGTCTTTTTCCCATTGACGTATAATTAATTAAAATAGAGATTTCTGCTTTTCATTTCAGATATTGGACAATTAGCTAAACATAAAAAATATGCTAGTTTATATTGCTGTTTCTTATATATTATTTAGTTTATTGTTTATTTTTGTTATTTTATTTTTATTGTACCAAATTATTTTAAAACGCAGAAGTCTGCAAAGAAAAGTACGTTTTCCGATAGGCAGACGCAGTTCAAAATTCCATACATAAATTATAGATTTAGTGCAGTCTCTCGGTTCAGCTTATTAATATCAGAGTAATAATTTTAATATGTAATCTAAAGGAAAATAGAGAGCAATGTTTACAAATGCTTTATTTTTGACAATGTAGAAGTCTAAAATGATGACATTTAACAAAATCTCAAGGAGAGATAAATTTTTGTAGTTTACAATATTTGTAATCATTTGAGGGCATTATTTATTTATTTGTAAGTATTTGCGAACAGGAATTACAGTATATGCGCAATTTCCTATACAGGAAAGAAATAAATTGAATAAAAAATATTATTTTATTTTTTGTCTTTTAGATTGCAGAATTATTTTTAATTTTAATCGTTTTCTACTTTTTTAAAATTTTTATTTTATGAATAAGTATTACAAAGATTACAGAAAAAACAAATCAAATCATTTCCTGCCTCAAATTCATCATCAAGTACCTTTACTATTGCAGAATTAAAATTCAATACAGTTAACCGATTAATTGAAAGTTAATTTATGAAAATATTAAAATAATGCATAGACATCCAAAATACCCAAGTATTAAAAACTTGCAAATTTCCTGCTCCCCAGGAAATTGGAATAAAATAGATTACAAATTCTATCTTTATGAACATGAAGCAATTGAAGCTAAGAAGAGTGAAAAACGAAACGAATATATATATAACTATATAATTATAACGTCAATAATATATAATATAATGCATAACGATGATGGTAATAATAATATATAATTACGGCGAAAATATATAAATACACAAGTATATAACATAATGCCAGTTTTTCTATTGATTATTCTTATGTTGCAACATTTATAATCGTTCTCATACAATCTACTTATTCATTTTTGATAGATTTCAGTTTTATTTATATTGGAAGCTGAATTTAAAGAACCAAAAGGGTTTTAAAACCAACATCGTAATTTTGAACCATGATCAGATGTTGAGAACAACACGTGTATCGACATCTCTTTCCCCTTACTTTACGGCGACACCACGTAAGTGGTCATTTCCCTTACTTCCTTAGCCCTCCTAGAAGGTCATTTGAGAGGGATATTTAACCTGTTCGAAACTAGTTTGTATGGGTGTTAAAGTGGAAATGAATCTCAAACTTGGAATTTTACATCTCCAAAGTCGCCAAGGTGATCTTTCACATTTTGAAATAATTTTCGTATAATTATTCAAATTTTGCCATGCATTGCTATTGATATAAAACCCTAAAATAAATAAGATATATGTGAAAAAATTGAACATATCTCAATCATATAAATGTTTAAAAGTATAACACAAATTCATTTTATTTAAGTCTATCGTTAACTATTAAAATCATTTCAAAAGCTTTAACTATCAAGACAAGATTCTTGCATCAAAGAGATTTTAAAAACCTTCTTTTGAGAAAATTTATTCCTTTCAGAAAGTAAATCTAATTTTAGATAACCAACTCTAAAGTCCCTCGAATTTTGCGAAGGTCTCATTTTCTTCAACTAAGTGATTTCGAGTAACGGGGGCGTCGAGCCGGAGATGATTATCGTTTATTTTATGTTAATTTTTCAACTTTTCATGACAGAAATTAGATAAGTGAATTATGAAGCATTAGCATAAGAATATTAAAATTCCTTCACTAGATAGCGATTTTGTTGTGATTATTATTCAAAAGAAAAAAAAATAGATTATGGAATCATGCTAATATCACATTTCTAATGACGTCAGAGCTCAAACTGAAGTTCTTAATTAGAATTAAAATGTTATTTAAAGTTAAGAAATTTAAATATTGAAAAAATTTAAACTTTTTTATTAGGACAGATAACAAAAAACAATGTGTCTGAATAAAATGATTTAATTTGTATAAAATTGCGAGATATTTTTTTCTGTGATGAAAATAAACTAGGAGATGCGTTTTAGACATTATACCTACTTTCTTTTCACTAAAAAGCGTTATTGTAGATACATTTACCGACGAATTTATTCTTTGATAAAATTAATTCACTAATGTTATTTGTTTCCTGTCTTCAGATGGATTCTTGCATGCATGCATTTTTAATTGATGTAACTGATTTTATCCTTTTGAATGTTCTTTTTATTCTGTGTCTTATGAGCAATAATGAAAGGTATAAGGGTGATAGTGCTTTAGATATTACTTCAGATGTACTTTATATATGTTATAACTGTGCGTGGCAGAAAAGATAGAACTTTTGAAATTTTAAATTCGATTTATTTCAGCCCGATAAGCATAATTTGTACAGAGAAAAAGCGATAAGAGATATGTCAGTCTAAATCGTCACACAAGAGCAAGAGACAAATTTTTTCCCTTTAGAGATTTTACTATGAGATTTCGATAGCGATTTCTTTTACACGGCTCGATTTAGGAAAGGAAATCTTAGGTATTTTTGAAAGAATATTGTATGTATTAAGGGATTTTATCTCTTCACCTGGAACATGAGATAATGCTTAGGTCAAGAGTTTTCTAGAGTTGTGTTAAAAATAATTAAATAAGAAGTGAGAATTGGATCATGAAAAAGGAGAACATTTCAGAATGATGTTAAAATGGGCTAAATTCAGATAAAAATTTGGAAATTAATTATGTCAGATTTTAAAATATCATTACACACACATGATATATAGAGATAATACTCGGGTATCTAGATACGTATATTTTGAATGCCAAATTTCTAGATATATACAGTTAGATATAAAAAAGTACTCAGGTATTTATCTATCTATATCTATATATATATATATTGAATACTCAACTTTTTAGACATATATTGTTTGATTGCTAAAGTATTTAAATATTTAAAATAATTAACAACAAAAGAAACTAGTCCCCTATACACACAATCTAATCTGATTTAGTGAATTTTTATTTCATATGAAACTGCATGATTTTTATATTTTTAGTAATCATTTGACCTCTTTCCCTTCCTGTTTTTTAAGATGAATTTCAAAAAAATATTATTTTACTGTATATTCTCTATAGAGAAAATCTCATGACCGAAAGTACTACACTATTTCGCCAACTGTAACTGAAATTTTATGACCCCCTAAATGCTCATGAATGCCCGTCTGCCTTCTATCAATTTTCGAAAGAAAAAAACAACAACTTTATTATATATTTTCTTTAGGAGAATACTTGATATAGTCTCCCAGCCACAAGCACATTATTCCAATATTTATTTCAGATGAACGCTTATGATCCCTATATAATTGCTAATTATCGTCTGTTTCCCACTAAGTCCCATTTCTGGAGACATATCAAAAACATTATCCCTGCCAGTTTCAAGAACCTAACTGATCTCACGTTTAATATTCATCATTTTTATTTCCTCGTATACGAAGTGTAGAGGAAATATACCGGTCTGCAAAATGCTCGAATTCGACATTTTGATGAATCCTCACGTCTTTATACACAGTTTTTACATCAGATTTGTATATTTGTATCAAATTTAGTGCCAATTTCTTTCAGAAAAAGTCTATGAGCCCAGCTGTTCGAATACAAGTGAACATGATCATTAGAATACAAAGAGAGTTAGATCGATAAAATTTAGGACTCAAATCTAATATTTAAAATATACATTCTTATCAAATTTGGAACTAAATTTCTCAAGGGATCGACCTTTCATCGATTTGTCGAACGAACTCAAAAATGCAATGATTTCAACGTATGGAATTTGGTATGTGATTTTGTGGCAAGATTTTTCAAAAATTCTATAATTTTGGGCCAAATTTTAGTATCAAGTGATCAGAAGAAATATATTCAACAAGCACATGCGGTTTTTCCGATGTTTGTATATTAACTGCGTGCCAATAATTAATCGCCAGAAAAAAAGCCAAAGAACAATTGTTAATACCTTTCTAAACTATTATTTGCCAACGGAATGCGGCGTAATAGTTCATAAGTATATTTATTCCAGAGTAAACAAGAAAGTTCCGGGGAAATCGTTCCTATTGGCTATTATTCGAAAATAATAACAAATTCATGTTAAACAGATTTAAAAAAATAATAATTCATACAAATCTATGTAGATGCTTGTGAGAATTTACTACAAAAGCAGTTGAGACAGCTGTTGTTGTTATCTACCAGGCTAAAACTCGTGCATCTTCAAATTAATGTGGATATATTAGAGCAAACAGCTTCCGTGTTTAGACGGGAGTTCTATATGTTAACTTAATTATTGGACTGGCGGATCTTCACAGGTGTTTGTCTGTGGTTCCCAGATACGGCTGTTGATGAACAATGGTAATGATCGAAAGGATGACAGAATATATGGAGCCGAATTTAGTATTCAGAGTGCCCTTTCGAATCATGGCTCAATAGCAGTGGCAAATTTCCATCTAGGCAGTGTAGGCAGCTGCCTAGAGCCGCAAGCAAATTTAGTTTTTCTGGTTGCCAATGAATAAATTTGTACGAAAAATTATGAAAGATAAAATACTAGAATAATATTAACACATAATCAAGTGTAATTGATCAGGTTCTTATATGTTTCACTATATTCATTTGATTATCAAAATATTTATTAAATCTAATATCTGCTTCAATAATATTGTGTTCAAAGAAAGATTTCGGACTGTCTGAATTCATAATAAATAAATACATATTTATAAAATTAATATATCAATTTAAAATAAACCATGGAAAAGATATAATTGTGCTGGAATGTGTAATCAAATTGACTGATAAAAGAGTGACCTCTTTATGTGAACCGCCCAGAGTTTCAAAGTACCAAAATCCTATAGCACTCAATAGATTTTCCTAAACTGATAGACAGAGTCATGTACATAGAATGAGAAAAACTGCTTTACATGATTTAAAAGTTATATCTTTTATTGTTTAAAATATTAAATGTACTGCTGCAAAAATCAAGAAAGCTACCTTTTATGTAGTCTTATTAAAAAAAAAACCTTTTTGTCCCAAAAACATTTTTAAGAAAGTTTCAATTTTCTGCCATGGATTTGAAAATGACATTTTAAATATTATTTTGACAAATCAACGGCTGTTTTGAAAACGCGTCGTGAGTTGATTGGTAAATTCTTCCTTTGATCGAATGATCTAACTTTAAAGCAACTGTTTTTAGCTGTTAAGAAGTAATTTAAGATCACAATAGTGATATTCAAATCTTTATAATCCAATCAATTTTTGTCGTAGAAAAGTGAAATCTTTTTGTTTAATCCTTTATTCATTGAATGGATTTATAAGTCTGGTCAGTTTTCTTAGGGTTCTGTATTGATGTAAACGTTGTGAGACCGATTAGTTCTTGTATTGATGAATGGTAGCGTATGCATGTTTCTCTTTGGAAACTTGCTAGAGACAAGTATAAAAAAGATTGTAAGCCAAGAGGAATGCTTAAAAGTATGAAAATCGTCTATATTTTTGCATATCTAAACATATCTAAAATATTTCTTTATTTTGCATTTTGGTAGATTATATTTTTTTTTCTAATTTATGCTTTTTTTTATCTTTATTTTATATTTTTTGTATTATAAAAGAATTGTGATAAAATTACTGTTTAACATTCTGTATCTTTCAAATTATTATTAAAGTTCAAATATTACCAAGTAATACAATATTATTATTATAAAACTTCTATTTCCATAAAGACTTATTAGTCCCAAATTAATTTTCCATTCAATTATTGGCCCTGGTGATGATTTTTAAAGAGTAATTATTATTAATATTGTAAGGTATCTATTTCCTGCTAAATTAATTTTTTTAAAAAAATAAAGCTATCACAAATTTCAAAAACTTTTAAGAAATTATATAAATAAAGGGTTTAACTGTTCGTGTCTCAAGAAATGTTACACGAACGTTTCGTTTGCTAAACACGAATAAGAGGTTAACGGGTTTGTTTAAGTCTTTAGACATCATAATTTCTTCAATAATTAAAAATAGTTTTTGTCTCAAACAATGCAAAATAAATTATTTGCATCATTTGAAATATTTAAACATTCGCTGAAAGCAAACAAACATTGGCAGCCACGTACAACCAGAACCGTTGAAAATATGTCCCATTATAAAGCAAAAGTTAACTCGATAACAATCTGCACAATACCGGAAGTTTCTGATCCCCATAGAGTGTCTTCCTGTGCGGCTATATGCTACTGAATATACATTCATCTAATGTTTTAAGAATATTTAATTTTATTTCATGTAATTCATGGACTGCGGAATTTCAGAACAATTCCTGTCTCTTTTATTTCATACAGAAAATTTTTTCCTCTATGATTTCTATTCTCCTTTATAAATGCATCATTAATTTCATAATTCATAAATCTTTGCTATTAATAAAGATGAATGTGTTAGTGTGATTGTGTGTTGATGCCATATACGCTAGATCATTTCAGATCACTTCTGTACCAAAATTGAAACATATGCACTTTCGATGGTGGAAATGTCTGAAATTTTAATAAGAATTTTCATTAATTGAACATTAAAGAAACTTTAGAGTTTTCTTCCTATGACTTTATATTAAAGCAAAAGAGTTATTTAAAGTCATATCGAAATTTTAAAAAATAAATTATCTTTTAAATAGTATCATTTCGATATCTGAGCAAAAATTTCCTGAATGTTGCCAATATTTAAAAAAAAAAATTTTTTTATTAGTTGCCAATTTTTTCGCTTGTTGCTTTGAAATAGAAACCATTTTCCTTGTTTCATCAAATATTGAATGTCCTGATTTTCTTCGATTATTAAAAGCTAAAGAAAATGGATTTTGTTAATTATGTGGTGTAATTTGCAGGACAAGCAACAAACAAAATATGGTTACAATATCACGAAAATTGCAATATGGAATAATTTTAATAGAGTTCTAATATCTAGGACTGATCTCCATTATAAAGGTTCGTGCACACAATAAGCTGAATATATGTAAGAAGCAAAACAACACAGCTTTAATATCTAGCAATTTGAGGAAATCTTGGACACGTATAACTAATATCCCCTGCAAACCAGCTGGTCGCCAAATGTACTTAATAAATTAATATTCGATTAATAAATTGATTCACTTTATTTTTGTCATAAGGGTGCTTACTCAATAAGTGCACTCGTATTTTCTAAGGTCCTAATTAAATAATAGTCACGGATGATGCTTTTACACATGCATAATTATCCATAGTCAACTATGAATGTCTGTCCTAAAAGCATTCAGAAATCACTTCAACAGCTTTCATCACACTCGCTGGAGGTCTTCGACTCATATTTGGCGTCGATTCAACTATCTCATCTTACAGACAGAATTTGAAACCAAACTTTTGAACCAAGAAGCTAACGAATCTGCCACGATTTTAATGTATCGCGGCCTCTTTCAGCAGCATTAAATTAAAAGAAATGCAGCTTTTCTCCTCCAGAAATTATGGCAAACAAACGGAGCGAGTCGCTTCTCAACAGCTACTACATTCATCATATTTAGAAGCCCGCCTTTTCGGTAAGTAGTTTCTCGGAAAATTATTATTATTATTTTGTTGTCCATTAGTCGCATGTTTATTAATGACGAGCGGAAGTTAAAGAGAAAGCCTCCGATGGGAAATATATTTCTGAGAATTCCGTTTGTTTGTGAAATTATGCAGAGAGAGATCGTAAATAACATCATTCTGCTTGGCGGAAATCCAGAAGCCAGTCTATTCGTTTATTTAAATATTCTCTCATCATCATATTTTTTCTCGTTTTTTTTTTAATTTGTTGCTGACTTATGCTAGACTTACGGTTTTTCTAGGGCTTTTTTTAAATCAATGTTCGATAAAATTGTTCAGAGATCCAAAATGGCATAGTTTCATCTGGGAATGTAAGAATTTGGATAATAGTAGCGGAGTGGTTGATTAGTAAAACTGGTTTGAAATAAAGGGTTAATGGTTTAAATAATTGGTATAAATTGGTTTGGTTAAATTGTGTAGAGATCCAAAATGGCATATTTTCATCTGGGAATGTAAGAACTTGGATAATAGAAGCGGATAAAAAATTAAATTATCACTGCTTTTCTTGATTACACAATAATTTTTTTGATAGTGGAGATTGTGTCGTGGGTATAATGACTTGAAGACACAAGTTGTCTTTTATGGGGTTTATTGGTAACATCAACAACAAAATGCACATAGTGTAGTAGGCCTAGATAACTACACATAAAATTTCTCGAGAGAGAGAGAGAGAGCCGAGATCCCGCTCCCCTTAGTACAGGAGTCAAGTTCGCTTCTACTGGGGGGGGGGGGGAATACTAAACAACAGGGAGACCACGTGATACATGATTGGCAGCTAGCTCCACCCAGGAAGATCACGTGGTTAACGGAATTCTTAACAGAGCAGTAATTGTTTGCTTACAGGTATAAATCGTTTGGTTAGATTGTGCAGAGATCCAAAACGGCATAGTTTCATCTGGGAATGTAAGAACTTGGAAAATAGAAGTGGAGTGGTAGATTGCTTATATATAAATGGTTTGGTTAAATTGTGCAGAGATGCAAAAACTAATAGTTTCATCTGCGAATGTAAGAACTTGGATAATAGAAGCGGAGTGGTTGATTGGTAAAATTGGTTTGAAATAAATGGTTAATGGTTTAAATAATTGGTATAAATGGTTTGGTTAAATTGTGCAGAGATACAAAATGGCATAGCTTCATCTGGGAATGTAAGAACTTGGAAAATAGAAGCGGAGTGGTAGATTGCTTATATATAAATGGTTTGGTTAAATTGTGCAGAGATGCAAAAGCTAATAGTTTCATCTGCGAATGTAAGAACTTGGATAATAGAAGCGGACTGGTTGATTGGTAAAATTGGTTTGAAATAAATGGTTAATGGTTTAAATAATTGTTATAAATGGTTTGGTTAAATTGTGCAGAGATGCAAAATGGCATAGTTTCATCCGGGAATGTATGAAATTGGATAATAGAAGCGGTGTGGTTGACTGCTTGCAGATATAAATGGTTTGGCTAAATTGCGCAGAGATCCAAAATGACATAGTTTCATCTGGGAATATAAGAACTTGGATAATAGAAGCGGAGTGGTTGATTGTTTATAGATATAAATGATTTGGTTAAATTGTGTAGATATTCAAAGTGGCGTAGTTTCATCTGAAAATGTAAGAAATTGGGCAATAGAAACGGGAAGGTTGATTGGTTACAGGTAGCGGCAAGTTTCCAACTACATTGACTATCGTGTTGTTTTTTAAGGCTGGATTGGAAGAAGGCCCCACGGAGATGAATTAAAAAGTACTCTTATTCTAGTAGTCAAATAAATAAATTTATAAGAAAAATAAATTTTGGAACTACATGAAAAGTGGTTTATTCTTTCTTCAAATTGTTTAACTTGACAAATCCTGTAAAAATATTTGTAATTCTGTACTTGTTTAACCCTTTAAAGGGCCATTTTTTTCTAGTCATATTATGTTAAAATATTTTTAGGCATGAAATTAGAATGAGAAAAGGGATTCATTTAGTTTATTATATAAATTTAATTTGATTAATTAATTAATTTGGTTAATTAATAATTAAGTAACAAATCAAGACACGTCATTTTGTGTGAGATAAAGAACTGAAGCATCTAAGTCTCTGTTTTTCTAAAAAAATTTGTCAGAACTTATGCCAACCTACATAATTTCATACAAAGATTGATAAATTTGGTGGGAAGCATACTTCCCACTGCCCTAGAAAGGGTTAAAATTTGTTATTTGTTTTATAATCTTTCAAAGTTGATGATTGTTTCTTTAATTATAAGTAAAGAAATTATTAATGATTTCTTTACTTAAAGAAATCATTTAATAAAAAATAGTTAACATTCCATGATTTTTTTATTACGTTACTAAATCTTTTCTTGATACATATATTTAAAAATATATAAATAAGAAAAGATACATTTTTACAATGTTACTGAAATGAAAATAATAAAATAAAATAAACCATTATCATGATAATTAAAATGTGAAACTATATTGATCATTGATTAAAAATGGGACCAAATAACAAAGAATGGTTCTGGGCCGAAAATTACCTCAATCCGCTCCTGGTTACAAAATAAAACGACTTCCCAATAGCGAACAGTTCTCAGACTAATTATTGCTTTAACATTGATTTTTATGGGAATTTAATGAAATAATTTCGGAAACTGAACAAGTAAACCATTGGGAGAGGTCACTTCAACACTTTCTCATACTCTCCAATAAAGGTGATATCCCTCAACTCCGCGCAAAAAATTGTAGGCCTTGGGTAAGGTAAAGATTGACTTCGGTGTGTAATAGTTATGAAATAACAACTTTGGCAAAATTTACTGATGCAAATGGTTTTATTAAAAACTTTTAAAAAGACTTTACATAACAACAAAACAACCTCCCACCGGAGGTGGGGGGCACCTCAGATATGAGATCAGAATTTTCCGGCATGGTGATCGATTCTCAGTATCAGGGTAAATGCAGAAATTGTGCGGGATCGGCTACCCCCTACCAATGACGGATCATATCTCCCACGGGAGAGGTTGTACCGTGGCCGGTGATGATCTTTAGGACTCAAACTCAAATCCCGCCGATGTTGTCGCTGCCATTCAGATTTTTCAATGTGTTTCAGGGCGGGTCAGAATAGTGAATTTGTGATATTGTAACAACTACATACCAAATAGCAATAGTTTTTCTACGATTTTTTTTAATAATCGAGAGAAGGGTTTGCATAGTACAGCACGTAAACATGAGCTTACTCTATATATTGCTCTATCAATTCAAATTTTATTTGAAGTGACTGACCAACTAACAGCAACTATACCGGTTTAAAAAGAAAAAAGGTTTCATTATTTCTACCTTCTAAATACTCTGGCATGCATTTCACCAACCCATAAGTTTCTGTTTCCTGCAGCACAAACAAAATCCTTTCTAAGTAATGACGAAATGAAGCTCCTTCTCGCGTTTATTTCCCTTTCTTCATTTTCTTTTAATTAACCAAATGCGTTTCCCTATCTTTCTCTTTGGACACTGATCCGGCTTTTACAGCCGCCACTTAATTAAACGGTCATTCTATCCCGCCCGAAAATAAGTGAATTAACTTGTTGCCAATTCGAAGCGGATACTTGTAATTATCTTGCAAGCAGTCGGTGGCAGAAAGTTTAAAAGGCGACCGACAGCATCGGTCAGTACGAAGTTAATTAAAAATGAATTTCCTGAGGTAAAGTTACAATCGATGAAATTTAATTATTTTTTCCGGATTGAATTTATGTTTACTTAGAATATTTTTCCTTTAAAATAAACTAAACTAAAGAAAATAATAAAAAAAATATCGTTCCGAATAAAGTTACGTGATTTTTGACTTATCGGATGTGGTTGGTATCAGAATTCAGATAAAGTAATTAAAGACTTCTTCAAACTTTCTAATGACATCGGGGAACACATTTTTGTTGTTGTTGTTGTTATACAAGCATTTGGTCTCACATAGCTCGTTTATGTTGATTTCAAATATGAAATTGTTTCCTTCATAAGTTATAGATTTTATAAAACACCCTCTATAGATTTTTTTCAATGCATAAGTATATAAATAAGTTTATAAGTAATATAATATTTTAGGGATTATACATTTATGTAGTTGGTAAAAATACAGAATTGCTAAAAATTGTTCGATGCAGGCAATAATTCATAGTGTAATATATTTCATTTCTTGTAATTTTTGAATTGATAGATTTTATGAGATCGATTTCGTTTGATGTTCCAGTATCAGTTCGTTACGTTTCCCTCTAAAATTGGAAACAATCTTACATCATCGTGAAATAATATAATCTCTACTAATAAAAAAATGAATTCAATATATGTACGCGTGTGCATGCGTGTACTGGCGATCCACAGACAAGACACCATTTGACTTACACCTCTAAATTTCGCACATATATAACTTGAAGGGTGGGAATGTGTCACCTCAAAGTGATTTTTTTAAAATTTGAATTAGAATTTTAATTAATTAAAAATTGAACTGAATTTTCAGATTTATTCGGTAGAATTGTCGAATATTTTTTTACAAAAATAAATTATACACCTTTGCAAAATTTTAAATAAAAACTATTTTTTATGACAACAAATTAATTGTCGTGCGAATTTTTCCTGAATTTTGGGAATTTTTAAAAAGTATTTTTTTTCTTAATATTCATTAATATCTAACATTATCGCCCTGAAATTCAAATTGTTTTCTTTGTTTCATCAAATATTGAATGCGTTATTTCCTTCCATTGTTGAAAGCCAAAGACGGAAGATTCTATTTAATATCCGTGAAGTTTACAAGAAAATATAAAAAAGTGAAGCTACAATACAATGAAATTTAGGAGATAGATAAACCGGCATTTATGCTTTTAATTACGCTTTGATGTAGAACGTTATAGGATTGTCCCCATTAGAACAGTTCCCGCACACGATAAACAGAACTTAAGTAAGACAATTAAAATAACACGACTTTAATGCCACACCATTATAAATCATGGGTATGAAATTATATCTGAACGTTTTAAGATATAACCAATATTGCCGGCGAGAGAGCTGGTAGGGAATAAAAGAAAGGGGAAATTTAGATTGCTATAAAAGCTACATTTCTAATAGTACCATGATATCATGGTATTTGATTATACTAGGATACACGACGAACAGAACAGATATCAGGTTGTTAAAATTACACGACTGTGATTCTGTCATAATTTGGTACTTAAAAATATTTTCTTGGAAGAATTAGGAACATTCATGAAAGAATTCTCGCTGTTCATCACTTACAGCATCAAGGTAGGGTTGCCGAGGAGTTCACCAAGGTAAAAAGTTGAAAACAAAAAATGGAAATTGATTGAAAACCAAATTGCATCCGAGTTCATAAAAAGTTACCAATATTCTAATTAGCATAATCTTACAACTATACAGTTTTTCTCCTTCTCATATATACATACACAAAGAGCCAAAATCTTTGTTTTGCTTTGTTTATCGAAATACCCGTACTTTCAAAAAGAAACCATGAATTGACATCTTCATTCAATACTTTGAAAAACTGCTTCGACAAATCTATTCGGAAGTGAAACCAGCAGGATTAGTATCCCTAATATTTACTCACAAACTCTCTAATAAAGTGGCTTTCCTAGAGAACCCCTTGCATGGCATTGGTGTACAACAGTTACGAAATATTAACCTTTCGCGCGAAGTTATTTTTACTGAATCTATCGTGTCATTTTTGGCGAGTTATTTGGCGATTAATCCTTGGCATGAGGTTAATAGCATCCGAAAATAGAATTTTTATTTTAGACACGTTATGCCCAACCGGTTGAAACAGAACTTAAACACAGAACTACGTATGTGGATACAAAATGACTTCCCGAATTTGATATATTTAAGTCACTGTGTCTTTGAGACATGCGTTAACATGTTTCTGGAGGTACAGATGGATAAGCGGTCAACCTCTTATTGAACTTGTTTCAAAATTTGATAGCCGTTTACATTATAGATGATAAATCTATAATAGGAATTCCACCTGTCCAGCTGAAATAATATAAGCTAACACAATAACTACAAAACGAAGAAAGCTACATAGCCAAAATTCAATACACAGATTTAGTATCTATAGTGCAGACATCTGACAAATTTTGAGCCAAAACCAAGAAAGGATTGACCGTCTGTTGGTCTGTACTTTTTGAAGCATATAAACCCGATCATTCAAAAATGCACTGACAAATATATAAAATTTGATATGAGATTTTGTGACCACAAATGCAGTTCTTGTTTCAATCGATTGATAAATACGTATCTAAAACACAAATTCTATTTTTTGATACTATTAACAGCATGCAAAGTGTTAATTATTTAAATATTGCCAAGGATGACACGGAAGATTGAATAAAAATGCTAAATTCACGCCAAAAGTTAGTATTTCATAGCTATTGTATGCCAATGTCACTCAAAGTGTTCTCTGGCATATTAGAGAGTATAGGAGAAAATTTCGGAAAAGACAGCTCCAGTTAGTCTTATTTCAACTTTAAACTACACCACTCATACCATATTTCATTAAAAACAAGGAAATAATTTTCAAAAAGAAACATGAGAGATCTTGTTGCCTACAAAATCCAAACATTCTGGCACACTTTCGCCAATCCGTAAATTTCTGTTCTCTTCCTCGGAAACAAAATCCCTTCCATGTAATGACGAAATTAAGCCCCTATTCTCATTTATTTCCCTTTCTTCGTTTTCTTTTTAATTAACCGAATGCGTTTCCTTATCTTTCCATTTTGCCACCGATCCGAGTTTTACAGCCGCCACTTAATTAAGCAGTCGTTCCATCCCTGCCGAAAATAAATGAATTAACTTGTTGGCAATTCGAAGCGGACGAATGGGTATGGCTTCAGGGAAAATGGTGGCAGAAATTTAAAAGGGGACTGACAGCATCGGACCGTACGAAAATAATTAAACGTGAATAATTAGGTAATTATTTTTCGTGGTAGAATTATGTTAAGATTGGAAATTAAATCCAAAATGAATTATTTAAAAAAAGGGGAGAATGAAAATTTGTAGATAAAGGTTGCACGATTTTTAATTTATTAACTATGGTTAATAGGCAGAATTCATCTAAATTGGCAGAAGTTTTATAAATGCTCCTTTTCAAAAAACTGTTAGTACAATTTTTAGTTATTCGTTGATATTTCTTCTGCAACATGCACTGATATTTACTTTCTCGTATGCTAACTATACATGCGAACTGTACAAAATAGTATTGCATTCATTAAAAAAATTTAACTTCCGATCCTGTTGAATTTTCACGTTTTAGACCTTCCTAAATCAGTGAAATATCTTTTTTTTCTGTCTGTATATGAATACGATAGTTCAAAAATGTTTTAAGCTAGATGCTTGTAATTTCGTATGTCGTCTTCCCACAAAATTTGTAGATTTCAATCAAATTTTAAGCAAATTCTTTTTTTAAAAATATCTGTCTGAGTACACGATAACTAAAAAAAGTAAAAAGCTAAGTAGATATTTTTAGAGAAGATTACATTTGGTAGAGAAGATTAGATCTAAAATATAGAATCAAATTAGAAATCAAATTCGTCAAAAAGATGATCGTTTTTCTATGTGTTGTCATATACTTTTATATGAATGTAATAATGACTCGATAACTCGACAATTTAATGATTTAAATAAACGAAAAATGATAGGTGACCTTGTGACTACAGTTGCAGTTTTATGTCAAATATTTAATACCGTGATTTTTTTCCATGGTTGAGAGCTAAGAAGACTAAGTCGTTTGTATAAAGAGTAAGAAAGTGAAACTACAGTACAGTGAAAGATTATGTGCAATTTGACAATAAAATTACACAAACAGTTGCGATTTCAACAGTATCGTCAGGGGATTTCACTGCATTTAGAAGGTTCATCCACACAATAAATAGAACATGTGTGAGTCTATTAATTCGATTTCAATATCTACCATAATTTGATACTTACAAATAATTTATTGTAGAAATCATGAACTTGAATTTATATATAAGATATTTGATTGAGAATAAACACAACTAATATTTCTAATCAGAAAATGGACAGATAATCAAAAATGATAATAAAAATAAAAGAAAATATATGGTGTGGAAATTAAACACGCAGGAGCTAAGGGGCTATTCATATTCCTGAATAGCCCCTTAGTCACCAAAGGTTGCTAGTAAATAATATATGGATTGTTTTTATTTAATTTTTATTTCTCTTTCAAATTTCTCCCTCTGTGTGGACAAAATACGTTTAAACTATTCTAGAAAATGTTTTGGCAAAATGAAACCACCGTTACTAAACCTAAAACCATATCTATGTAAGCATATCTGATACTTTTCAACAGAGTTTTTTCTGTTGATTCAAGATAACAAAATAGCGAGTTTTATAAAAATATGCTTTCTTTAAAACAAATGGTATGTTTAAAAAAACACTTAGGAATAAATTCATGTTTCAGGAAAATATTGACTCAGAGAAAAAACAGGGCAAAAGGGAAAAACTTCCACAGAAATAACTATTTTTAAACTAAAAAAAAGCATGCAACTGGAAGCGATGCATATCTAAGAAATATAATACTTTAAGGAAAAGGAAAGAGACTGGTGCTCTTGGCTCCATATATGGGATGATTTAAACAAAACTAGGGAAACAGTTTTGAAAGAAAAATATTTTTTTCTTACATCAAACAAAGCTAAAAACAATCGCAGACTGATGTACAGATTTTAAGAAAGAATAGAAATATTTTTAAACTATTCAGAATCTACACAGTATGACATGCTGAATATTGGCTATATGAAAACCCTAATCTAAATATATAAAACGGTAGCAAACATGTTACAGAAACCGTTCTTATTACTTACTGTCGAATGACAGCACTGAAATGTAAGCAAATCATCATACTAACATGCTGCCACTTTTTCTGACTGAGTCCTTAAGCATTTTTATAACCCTTCTTCTAATGCTTCGTTAAGCTAACAAATGAGCTACAAAATATTGTTAGAAATGCTAGGGAAAGGGCTTGTTGTGTCTCCGAAATCTCTATTCAGTCCGAGGAAAGACGATGTAAAAGAAATCAAGTTGTTTAAAACAGGCATCAAATGGAAAATTTAATAAAACATGGAAATAAGCTTAACCATTACCAGCTAGATAATCAAAATGACTTACCTATGGATATAGAGGTTTAGATCTTCCCAATGTATTATCATAAAAGTGATTTTAGCCTTATCTTACATCTCAAAAAATTACTTTTTTAATCATATCGATTTATTTCCTTGCCATTATTTTCGTTACATTAATAATTTTTAATTCAATTTGATACACAATTTGTAATAATGATTTAGTATTATGATTATATTTCAAACTCGTCCATAAAAGCATTAAATCGCGTGTTTTTATCAATATTAAAATTAAAATTTTTAAAAAAAATCCTTGATATTAACTCCGAAGTAAGATTTCAACTCCGCTTTTATTTCACAGAATACATATCTTTTAATTTGCATGCGCATTGATTTGTACATTGATGCCAATTATATTCATGTTTCCCCGTCCTATAAAATAACAAGGTGAAATTCTAAAAAAAATAGATTTCATATTAGCAGTTTAATAGCTTAAAAAAATCAATAATCTGGGCATATATGCTGGTCATCAAAGGCGAATGAAAGGGAAGACAGTGGTCTCTCCGAAACTTTCTAGCATACTCTCCAATTAAAATATTATAACCCTTCCCACGATAAAAATTTTGGACTTTGAATAAGACCGCGCATGATATTTGCAAACAATATTTTTGAAATAGAGACTTTTGGGGTGGATCTAATATATTTACTGATTCTATCGCGCGAATAGATGTTATAAATTTCTTTTGGCCTTCCTAATGAAACCAAAATCTGACACGGAATTATAATTGTAGTCACAAGATAACACACCGAATTTCATCTATTTAAGTCATTCCATTTATGAGTTATTGCATTTATATATATGCGAAAGAACAAACCGAAAGACACTTAATCCTATAACAGATTTTGCTGAAAATGTGATAAGAAACTACAATTTGCATGCTAAACTTTAGTAATCAATTTTAGATGCCAAGTTCTTGCGTTTTGACGTCATTTGTACTCAAACAGGCAGACAGATAGACTCCCTGGGAATGGATTTCATTCAAAATTTGATAGAAATCTACATATTTGGTGTAATGATCATATACCTCATTTCATCTATCTAGTTCAAAATGTTTTTGGGTTATCATGTTCACATACAGACAGACATAGATGTATTTCTCGAATTCAGGGAGATCCGAATCGTCAAAATGTCGAGTTAGAATTTTTAAACAATTGCAATGCATAGTCACATAATTCACACGCACGAAAAGAAAAAATGATATTGATTTGCACGTTCAGTTTCATTGTCATAATGATACTACATTATGAACTGCAGATGATGAAACTCGGAACAAATAACTGAAAAAAGGAATGAGAGGGAACTAAATTAAAAAATCCTTCTATAAACGATGTCATTAGAATTTAATTATATAAAAACACATTTTTTTTATTCACAATTTTCTTGGTAGGAATCTTGCCAAGTCTGCAAAAATAGTGAAACTTTGTTTTCGCAAGTCATGTTTTCTGCTACAAATTGGCAAAGAAAAATTTTCGAACTCATCAGAAACCAATTATTTCAAAATCAATAGAAAAAAATTTCGATCTTCTTTTTTAAATTAGTCAGAATTGTTCGGGAAAGGATTTAAAAAGAATTTCGGAAAAATTTGAATGCCCTAGACAGTAGTTTTAGTTTGAATTCTTAAATGTTTAGGGGGGAAATTAACCATTTTTAAAATTTCTCAAAATTAAATAAACTTAGTAAGATGGGCAAAAATAATTTCTTTAGAACAATTACTGTACATTGTTAGTGCATTAATTTTTAAGCTAATTAATTTAAATCTAGCATTAATTAAAACCTAGCCTAGCATTAATTTAAATAGTTGCTACTGCAATTTAGGAAAAATCATTCAAAACATTTTAAAATCTCAGAAAATGTTTTTGTCCGTTAAATTTGAAATTTTGGAGTTCAAAGAGTAGTGAATTACTATTATAAATGTGTGCTAAATTTTAGGGCTATATATGCGATAAAATTGCTTTTTATAAACATAGATTAAATAAGTTTGTAAATCTCGCTTATTCAATGAAATGACAGGATTTCTGCTAAAAAATAG
>JAPMOR010122873.1:42233-64136 GCA_026543865.1 Argiope aurantia
ATATATATATATTGGCATCAAAATAACAAAATATCTGGGGTGGCGATAGAAACAAACTCAAATTTAATCAATCATAAATTTTAAAGTAAGTTTATGAATTTGATTTCTTATGATATTATTTGTGGGTGAATTTTTTTTTTTTTTTTTTTAGTATTTCTTACTAATACTGTTACCAAAATTGGCCAGTGGGTGTGAGATGTAAGAAGTTAAAAATCTCGAAAACTCTCAACGATTCTTTTATTCCACTAAAAAAAAAATGCAACCTTGGCAGACATAAACAATCGAAACATATGCAAAGATAGTACTTATGGAAATCAATAACAGACTAGTAGGCAACAAATTACTAATTAAATAACAGCACAATAAAACAAATGGAAATGTCGCTCTGCGACAAACACTCCAAAAGGAGAATTAAAGCTCATGTGAGCGCCGTCACTTATATAGACTCCATGATAGGGTATGGGATTTTCTAGAATGATATCCGTTCTTACTTCTAAATAGAGCCAAAATCTCTATTTCCTAGAAAGTTGAAGAACCACGCAATTCTAGATTATCCTAGATTCTAATCTTCCTATTAGTTGCTAAAGTCACCGGGTCGTCAAATGGACACTTAATCTGCTGGATTCGTAAAAAGATATCGTCATAATGCTTGTATTTTCTAGAACGTTTGGTTTGGTTCTTCAAAGTCGCCAACTCGCCAAATTATCGCCATGGTCGAGAATTATTGAGTTGGCATCCAGTCAGCACCCATTCAGAAATTCTGTTGACTTCTTTTTCTTACTATGAGATTAATAGCACAGAGAAACAATATTAGAGATTGATAACAAAGCATAGTTTCTTCTGAAGTGAGGAATTTAACTGGTGGGCTTTATAAAAAAGAAAATATTTTCAAAACAAACAAAAAGTCCTCTTCATTTTCTTTTCAAAAACTTTTGAATAAATTCGTGTTTCCAGAAAGTTCTCACTTCAAAGAAAATATCAGAGGGAAAAAAAAAGCTTCCACACGAGGGAATATTTTTAAAACTACAGAAAAGGCACGCAAAAGTAAGGCATGCGTATCCACGAAATAGTATACAGAATAAAAAGATGGCAAAATGATGCTCTTGCGATGCATTTAAGGACGCGATTCGAGCAAAACTAGAGAGTAGTTTTCAAGGAGAAATGTCTTTTTCAAGTATCTAAGGCAGCCGAAAAATAACAAATTGTAGTGAAGGTTTGAAAGAAATGTTTTTTAATGTCTGTTTTTAAAAATATGAAACGTTTTGTTTATTTTCGCAAAATTTTGAAACGGCAATGTGCAATTTGCAGAGCAACAAAAAATACTGCATGTGTCTTTATACGAGTATATAAACTAGTAGACATTGTT
Organism: Argiope aurantia; assembly: GCA_026543865.1. Taxonomy (NCBI): domain Eukaryota; kingdom Metazoa; phylum Arthropoda; class Arachnida; order Araneae; family Araneidae; genus Argiope; species Argiope aurantia. The sequence continues at coordinate 43,600 of JAPMOR010122873.1, forward strand.
AGGTATCTTTTTTGACAAAACCTTTCTGGAATATAAGAAAATATTACAATACTATACAAATAATTAAATGTTATTACATTGTTTTAACTCTTAAGAAACAAGCCCCATCAAATGTTAAAAATACACTTTCTTTTCTTTTTTTTATATTTGATGGGGGGCTTTAGACGATTCTCCTACCAAATCAAATCTATTAATTTATTAAATGTCAACCAACTTTGAAAAAAAAATTGTTCACAAAAAATGAAAGTCCGTTTTAAATTATACTTGCACAATAAATATGGGGCTTTCAGATTCGGTTCATTTGATGAGGTTTTACTTCATGATATCCTACGAATCTGGTAGTAACTGATAGTAGGGAACTAGGTGATAATTGATATTATAACTAGAGATAGTAAGCTTTAATATAAAACAAAAATTGTAAAAAATGAGTAGCTGCTGCGTTGCTGATGTGTTTGTGTGTATGTGGTTGGGAACTCTCTCAGGAATCCCCCGAAAGAAAATTTAAAGCAAAATTGTTTTTGAAACTTCTTTCGAAAATGGAATGTGCGAAGGACAGTTGCTAGTTGATGGCTAGGTGCTAATGACATATCTAGGGATCATGAAAAAATATATGAAATAAAAATTCGAGAAATAATTAGTAAAGTAGTTGTGTCTGGGTAATTTATCAAGGATTTTTTTTTCCATTGAGAATGTACAATTAAATAGTGTTTGGAAGATTTTTCTCGAAATAAGAAAGAAGTAGAGGGCCATTTCTCGAAATAAGAGGGGCAAAATGAAGGAAAGTAGAGGATGAAATAGAAGGAAATAAAGGTACAAGAGTTTTTATAATGAATAAAGATTTTAAAAATTGGACCAATGGCTGCAGAGTGGGAACTGGTTAGCCACTTTTTTAAATATGTAAATTATATAGAATTCAAAATTTTATATCTTTTTGAAGTTATTAAGCCATTTATTATTATTATTTAACTTCTTTTCAGTCCAATTATTTAGTTTGATCATTTTACTGCTAGGTTTTAAAAACAGCACGTAACTTATACTGAGACAGACCTTCTGTTTCGGGGTTTTAAAACGAGAGTGATATCTGCCTCAACTTCCCTTCTCCAGACTGTCACTCCACATTAGTGAGGTGACGTTTGTTTCTTGACGAATCTAATATTTTTACGGAAAAATCCGTGCACGATGAGAAATCTGAAAAGTTCAAGAAAGGAAACGACGCTTCCTCCTTATGAAAATATGAAGCACTGATAACACAATACAGACGAAGTAAACACAAAACAGCACTTGCTAGAAACAATCAGCACATAAGCAGTTAATTGGCTGCAAACAACCGCAATAGCACAACGCACTCAAAAAGTATTCACTGGAAATCAGCTTTCCAAAGAGAGAATTCATTCACTACTCTTTTATTCATCTTACTTGACTTTATAGTCTCAGTGACAGGCCATAGAAGCTTTTAGAAGGATAGGGTATTTTCACTATTAATCCATATAGCGCCAAACTTTCAATGATTTCAGGAACATTCGTTTTTTTTTTATCGCCAAGGCCGGAGGTTTGATCTGGCATCCTATAAAATATCTGTAAAACTTTCTTCCTTATCATGAAACTAACAGCATATGCAAGCAATGTTACAGATTCATTAACAATTACATGAGATATCATCTGAAAAATCCGATTTCCAGAATGCCATCCTTTAGATGTGCATCCCAGTCCTTGCCAAGAGAACACCAAGAAAATCCCCCATCAATCATAAGAATAAATAGATTTATCCTAAGAGAGTTTCGTCTAAAATTTTTATAAGTATGTAATGATGGTCGATACCAGTTATTAAATTTCAGTAATTCTTAAAACTTTTCGATTCACGATTCCGTAGTAGAATCCACTTTTAAGTCCTCCTTTTTGCGAAATTGAAACTAGTACGTTTTGTTAAGTAATCAATAATTTTCAATAAAGGATAATAAATTTGTAAAAAAAATGAATAATTATAGAAAAATTGATTATTTTACAAAAAGAACTTGTTTCACTCATTACATATCTTGTGATGTTCTCTTAGAGAGGTAAAAGCTCTCCAAGGCTCCATTTCTTTTTGGAAACAATTTCTTTAGTTTATTCTATAATTTGGTTTCCTAATAATATCATTATTAAACGCTTTTACTTAACATCGCATGTTTCATAATTCTGAGGTTGAAATTTTGTAATCGATTTTTAACTCACTTTCTCATGTATTAGAGTTCTGCAATTTATTATAATCAAGGGATCTCAATACCAATAGACTATTTTAATAATTTTAATGCTCTCAGTTATCAATTAACCTATAATTTATCTAAAAATTGATTTTACAGAAGTTATGGGATCTTGAATTCAATTTGAGAAAAATTAATTTTTAGGACAATAAGTTTTATGAGTGCAGTAAAAAATGGAAAATAAAAATATGTGAGATTTTATAGAAAATGTCACTATATAATAAAGAAAAAAAATGAAAACATTAGAGACAGAATTATAAAACATTCATTAAATCTACGATATATTACAAATGTGTTTAAAATTCCTGTTTACTAAGCGAATTTTTTTCAGAATCACAAAATTTTACGGTTTTTTTTTTTTTTTTTAATATTTATACTTTTTATAAAAAATAACTAAATATAAAAAAATATAAAAAAAATTAAGAATATTATGAGAAGATAAAAATATTATCCTTATAATAAGAAAATTACGAATATGAATAAAATATTTATTATTCCAGTAATATATTTAGTATATAAATAATAAGCGAATTAGAATATTTATTTACAAAAAAAAAATAATCTAGAATTAGATAATTTTTTTTTAAAATGAAATTTTATATAATCGTTTAGGATATGGAAGTAAAAAAAAGTGCCTGCTAATACGCTATAGCGGTCTTATGCATGGAGTTGCAATGTCAGTATGACAACGTTAGATTCCTAGATAAGACTTAGGTATTGTACTCTTTAATTAAAAAGTTCATTTTCTTTCATAGTATTATTTTGACATCCACAATTTTAATAAAAATTTACTTAAAATATAAAATTAATAATATAATAAAAACAGAAGAAATAAAATATGTTGCCTTTAGAATAAGAATATCATTAACATAAACTAGAATATCGAATATATATAAATTATATTCAAATTAGAGTTTAGTTAAGTTTAGTTATATTAACGTCCCGTTTTAAAGCAACACTACGGATATTTTGGGACGGACCTCGTAATTTTGAACCGCGGTCAGATGACGAGGATGACACCTGAGCTGGCAACCCCCACCCCCTCTCCACACCACGCCACACTAGCGGGAGGACGTTCAGTCCGGACGTTCAGTTAACGAGTACCAAACCCGCTTACACGACGGTTCTTCGGTGGAATCTGGTCACGAACCAGAAACCCTCCATTTCTGAGGCCGAGACTTACCACCAGGCCACCACAGCACATATTCAAATTAGAATATTTATCCTTAGAAATCTAGAATATTAATAGCAGGTAATTTTCTTCTCGATGAAGTTTTATGTTTCTTTAAAACATAGATACAATTTTTAAGTAAATCGAGTATAAAGTTTTGTATAAAGCATTGCATCAATAAGGTGACTGCGCTAGATTCCTCAATAAATAGTATGTGTTTTACATCCTTCCTTTAAGCTATTATAAATATCACAGAAATAAAACAAAATAACACAAAAAAATAAAAACAACACTTCTAAACATTTCTATCATTGTATTTAAAAGTAAAAACATTTTTTTATATTAAAAATCTGGAGATTAAAACAAAAATTGCAAAAGCACAAAACGCAACCAGAAATAAGTGAAATTTATATTCCCACGATGAATACCATTAGAAAAAATCTCAAACATTTATTATATTGAAATTAAAATATACTATTAATATAATTACAATTTCATTTTACTGAATTTTTCTATGCACCTCTAGCTTTTACGATTTTTGTCTTGCCATCCCGCTTTTTGATTAAATAATTACCTTTCCTTTTAAATGCACTAATAAAATGTCTATTTTAAAAGTACTTTTATATTAAGTTGCATTCATAACAGGCATAAATCTAAAAATCGATGTTCAAACTGAAGATTTTGAGATTCGTTCGAATTGTTTGGCGATTACAGTATTTTCTTGAAAGTCATATTTTGATACCAGACAATAAAAATATCAAAGGAGAAAACTTTCATAAGATCAAATATTTTTTATAAAGAATAAAGAAGGCACCCTAGAGTCAGCGATGCATATTCAGGAAAGAAGATACTACATGAAATAAAAGAAGAGAAAATGATTCTACCCACTCACTACATATGCGTGGGTACTTTAAAGAAAACTGAAGGGTAGTTTTGAAGGAGAAATGTCTTCTTCGAGCTCCTCCGAAAGGAGCAGAAAACTGAAAGCAACTAAAAGGAGCAAAAGTTCAAAAGTACAAGGATGGAAATATCTTTTAAGTGCGTGTGCTTTTTTTAAAGAGGTGAAATACTTTGCTGTGTTCCGAATAGAATTTTATAACAGCAAAATTTAAATTTGTAGAGAATACAGCCCTTTTTGAAGATTAGTTTTAGTCGACGTTGTAGATATAAGAAATATTACACCATCTGAAAAATTCTGCAAAACCAATTGAACTTATGGACAACGTTCGAAACATTTCTCTGGAAAAAGGGAGTAGAAGATTGTTTTGCTATTTTTACCAACTTAATGTTACTTTTCACTTTTTTTAACATTTCGTTTTATTACTATTATGTATAGCTAAGTCGGGACTAATATAACTAAACTTGACTAGGAAACCATACAAAAAGCATAAAAATGAAAAAAAAAATTAAATAAGTAACAATTAAAAAACCATAGTGATACATTTTTTAAGCAAAAATCGTTATTGAGCTAGTTATTATCTTATGACATTTTTTAAGCAAAAATCGTTATTGAGCTAGTTATTATCTTATGTCATTAGTACTTATCTCAAGGAAAAAAAAAAGATGTCTTTACACGATGAGAGAGAGTTAATGCAATATCAACAGGAACATACCCGGTTACAAGCTTTCTAGAAATATTCTTGTAATTGCAGCCAATAATTGATTTTATATTTGAAATTATTGACTCGATAAAAGCTAAACCCAGGAAAAGCTTAGATGATACTAATATGTATATCGTACATTAATCAAAGTATATTTCAAATTGTATGAATACTTAATATTGTATTCAACAAACTCGTACCATGTGTATGAATATGCCGCAAGATTTTCTCTCAGGAACTTTCAATTGACAGCCAGGTTTGATTAAAATTACAAATAATTGTTATGAAAAAGATAGTATTATATATTTTACTGTAAATAATCTAAAATATCTATTTAATTAATGTGCTAATCTTTGTACCTCGAAGTTCTATACTTTTGCAAATATGTTTTGTTGCTCGCGATATTTTTGCGAAAAAACGTTTCGCTGTCAATGACAATTAACGGATTGTGTGAGTAGATTATTCCACTTATGATTGAAAATAAGGGGACAAGGTTGCAAAATGAAGAGACAAATAAAATACTTAATATGTGTGTTACTACTGATCAGGATATTGACATCTTAATATGATTTGTATCATTTATTCTTATTTAGAACTTCAGATTTATATCTTATAATAAACTAGCCGCCTTTGGCGATCAGCCGGTTCGCCAGTATTACCGCTCACTACAATTTTCAATTAAATATTTCAAATAACTTGTCTCTTAATATCTTCTCAAACAAAACATTTTTAATACTTCAAATTTTGATAGTCATACCAAACTTATACTGTTGTTTAGATCGTTTCGTTCAATTTACTATATATATATATATTCCTAATTTGTTGTCATTTTCGGTAAATTAAACTTTAATTTAAAGTGGAAATGCTGAAATTGCAATTAATGTAAAGATATTTTTAATGAAACCAAGCATTTTATTTTATTTATCATTATTTATTTATTTATTATTATTATTGAATATGAGCACTGCAAACAGAATCGCTCGGTATTTAAGTTTTATGTGAACTACAAAATATTTTTCATAATTTATGTAATATCTCAAAGAATAATTCAACAAAAATTTCTGAGATTCTGCATAAAATTCAGTTTTTAGTTTTGCTTTCAAAAGGATTGAATTGGAATCAATAACAATATTTTGTTCCCACCTATAAATATATTTCAAAAATTATGAAGTCTAAATTTAATGCAGTAAAGTATCATATTCTGAGAAATATTCTGGACATACCAAATTTTAAATAAATGAATGAATGTTTCTATTTTCCACGATCAACTAAGACTGATTTATGAAACTTTGAATGTTAAAAATTTAGAAAAACAAAACATTTTCATAATCTTAGGCCAATTAATCTTGAGAAACCTGCGGGCTGATTGGCGTATTTTCTTTGAAACGATCGATGGAAAATCTAAAATTATCTTTTTTTATTGAATAGTGATATTCAAATTTTCATAAATCAGTCAGTTTCAGTGATTGATTTAGTTGAGTGGAAATTAACTTTTTTTATTTAAAAAATTAGTGTTTGAAGAACATTTTGTTAAACATGATTTCCACAGCAGAAGCTTTATGTAAAATCAAAAATTCATTATTTATTAGAGCATTTATTGAATCAAGTTACATAAAATATAATCATTTTCCATTTATACCATTTCAGCGGATCTGTGTCTATTACTAAAGGTTTACAAATTAGCTGTATGGCATGATTTGAATGGATATCCTGTTCATATTAAACAAAAATTGCCTTAAAATATAACTGATTTATTGGATTAATAATATAGAGAGTGTAAAAGATCATAAAATAATTTCTCTTAAATTTATTTTTTAGAAAAAATAGTATTTCATATTTGTTTCATTTCCTACAGACACGTGCTGAAAATTATATTTTTGCAGATTTCATTTCCAAAAAGATTTAATTTATTTTTTATTGGAGCTTTAATCAATGTGATGGTAACATTTTGAAAAAAGCTAATTTTCCCTCATGAATGCGAAACGTGCTCTTGCAGCGTAAATTTTATTTTTATTTTGTACGAAAAAAATTGTTGAAAAATATAGTTAAAATATTTTTTTAAAAATTCATTAAAAATAGAAACTTAATTTTAAGGTTAAAATATTGGTATCATTTAAAAGATAAATATTTTATCTTTAACTTGATGTAAAAATCTTTTTTGTGCTATAATATTTTCGGAAGTTATAGCAGAAACACACCAAAATTTCGCTTAATTTTTAAATAAATAAAATTCTAACTAAAAATTCGAAAAAATAACTCCGAGGTACACATTCCCGGCCTCTAAGGTATACACGTGCCAAATTTGGTAACTGTAAGTTGAATGGTCTGGCCTGTAGAGCGCCAAAACACACACACACACACACACACATTGAGCTTTATTATAAGTATAGATGAGTATAAACATCTGACTTTTAAAACATGTTTCAATTGGAATGAATTTTTCAGTGTTATTCATAGACATATTGAAAATATTAAAACTTAATTGCATCCATTTAAAGATTGTGCCATCTTTTTTTTTAACTTTTAAGTAAGAATAAACTGAGTAGAGAGTAACAGATTAAAATTAATCCTTGGAGTAAATTTTAATAAACCTAATACTTTATACCTGAAATTTGAAACAATTTAGTTTCCCTGCATATTTTGTAAATATTCTTGCATTCTGTGGAAATATTAAATAAATTTATATGTATTCTAACTCTTTTTTTTAGTTTATTCAGGTGACGATTCTTGATTGGTTAGCCGGCAGAGCCAATCAAGAATACTGGATTTGAGGAAATGTATATTTGATCGTCATGATGATTTTAATATCCTTCAAATAAAAATGTAATGTAAATATAGAATTACCCATCGCGTAAATTAAATTACGTATAATTTTTTATGAGTAAAATATCGCCTGTTCATTTTTAGTAAAATGCCGAGTGATTGCGATTGATAGTAAATCTTTTGAGTTTTTTTTTTTTCATCATCATTATCCTTATTAAAATTTTATAGTTTCAGTTTCTGAGTGATCTTCTGAAAAATATAAAATGTTTAGATAATTTTGACTTGCTAAAATTCCTTGCTTTTTCTCTAAGAGATTATCTCTTTAAAACTTAAAACTCTTTGCGATTACTGTTACATCAATTCGTTATAAATATGTCATCTACTTGGTTTTAAACAATCGCCTTATCTTAAGTTAGTATCTTTGTTTAACAACTGTTTTAACTTTATTTAACGCTATTATTTATCTTTACTTACTTCATGTGGGTAAAAGTGGAATTTTGTTTTCAATTTTTCTTTCCTTTCCTCATATATATGAGTTTAAAACATTGTGCAGCTGTATTTTCCCGATGATAATATACCATTTTAATGTTTTTTTAAAACTTTGTAGTCAATTAACTTAACAATTAAATTTTCATTCCTTAACAGTGATTCCACTGGGTAATGAATTCTAGAAAAATCGATCTCAAGGTATTTAAATATTTATAATAATGAATAATAAATTAAAATCTAAAAAGTAGAAAATAATTAAATTGTAAAAATTGCTGTTTTGGTATAAAAATAAGTTGTTGTTGTTGTTTTTTTGAAATTATTTTTTAAAATTTTACTTATGAAAAATATCAAAAGCAGATTTTGTTTATATTTTAATATTTGTATTGAATTATCTTTTCTAATGCAAGCGTATTTTATTTTTAAACTTGCAATGACCGTGTATATCATAATTGCCTTTGTATCAGAATATTCGGATAAATTCTTTAGATTTCACATTTTAGCTGCATTATATTTTTGGAAATCTGTAAACATTGTGATTTAAGCAAACGATTCAAATGATACAATTTGATGGCATTTTAAACTTCCCGAATATTTATTTGATTCACAAGTTATAGACATGAGATTCCTTTACATAGTTGAATCACTTCGTACATTCTAATATATTTAAAATAAATAAGATATTTATATAAAATTCCTAAGTTTTAATTGTTCTTGTTTTTAACTATTGTTTTCCACGTCGAATTCTATACAATTAGCCTTTCTCCACTTTTCTGTCACAGCTTCCTATGTCCTTTAATAGTTATAGTCAACGATTTTTAAACAGTCCTAACGCGCTAAATTATACGACTAGAGACAACCTGGGATGTACGATTTTGAAACAATTTTAGATAATTCCTGTTTTTAACTATCTCGGGCGAAAATCTGCAGAATTTTAAGAATATAAGATTTAAAAAAAACAGTTTTTAAACACCTACTTTTAAGTAATGTGCAAAATAGCATTTTTTAAAATTTCTATTTTAATTTTCTTTCAATTTTTTAATTCGTTCTATAGAAATGAGTTGAATCAGATTTTTTCAACTGATGCCTTTTAATATTTCTAAAAAAGGAAAGGCATTATAATTTCAATGTACAAAATAAAAATAAATTTACTTTAAAATTCAGCTCAAACTGAATTTCCATTTATTATATACGCAGCATTCGGAAAGAACAAACGTTTAATTCTCATCCAAGTATGTACTTCAATTTTTATTTTACAGTGAACCATGCATTGGTAAAGATTTGCATATTTTGTTGCCTCTCTGGGATGTATTAAAATAAATCGCAATTATTTTTATAAGCAAGTAATTAATAATGTAACTAAAGCAATGAAAAGACAAAGGCTAATTTGAAACTGAAGGAACCACAATAAAATGTAATTTATTTTTACAATTTATTTAAAAATGTATGTTGGAAAAAAACTTATCTAAAATTAAGTACAAAAAGAAAAAAAATTATAATTATTAAAACAAAGATGACAAGAAATGATTTAAACTTAATATGAGTAAAACTTAACATTTATGTCAAAAACTTTTTAAATATCGCAGTGGTCTAATATGTTGTGGTTTAATACGCTTTTTGTGTATCTTTGCTTACAGATATTAAATGATATTACTCGGAGTTCCCGAAAAAATAATGTCATCCCCTTGATTTAGGGCTAGCTGGTGAATATCAGTGTCAAGCCTTTTTAATCACATCTCAAAGCGGCAAAACTTAGTGACTCAATCCTCGTTCATTATAATTTTTTATCTTTATTTTATTGCAGTAGGGAGACCTCGAAGGGTTATTTACTTCTGAAACAGTGGAGAGAAAAAGAAAAAAAGAAAGAAAGAAAACACTGTTTTGCAAGAGAAATAAAAAAAAGCAAAGAAATTATAAGAAAAATGCACCGAAATTAAAATTTTAGTTAATTTTAATTTAAGCAAATCCGATTATAATCTTTATAGCACTCTAGTGTGGGGTTCCTTCAGCGCGGGGCCCTTACTGGAAGCACTTTTTTCCAGTTGCCTAAAGACCAACTCCTTGCTTTTCAGCACAAAATACTCAAAAAATATTGTCCCGCCATGCTCATGATATTGACTTGAGTTCAAAATACCGAACAACATTCTGGAGATATCGTACATTTTATGTTAATAGAGTTGAATTGAGAATTTTTTTGTTGTTATTGTGGCCGTCTTTTCTGCTGGAGACCGCTTTCATCCATCTTCACTGCTGCCGGCAGCTTCCAGCGTTATCGTGTCAAATAGTACGAGCGCGCCATCTCGTGGTGAAGTGAGTCACTAATTCCACATAAATAACGCAAAATTTTAAACCGTGACTGCTCAATCATTATTATGCTTATTTTTAAACGAAAACTAGGTAAACAAGAAAAAGCGATGCATATCTAGAAAAAAAGATACTTCTTGTGTAGAACCGATAAGGAGGCAGTATCGACAGGAGTAGGAAAAAATATATTGCAAGGGAGTAAGGTGGAATTTAAAATAATATTTTTCTGAAAGTAACCTTAAGAATAAAAACATTAAAATAGAAATACATTTTTAAATCATCTAGAAGAGCTATAAAAACAATATCTTGTAATAGAATCTGGCAAACAAAATGGGACTGTTTTTCAAACGCTTTTGAGAATGGTTTTATATTTGGAAATAATTTTGTAGCTTGTGTTAACAGTCTTAGATTTTGCAAACAATTAAGTGAATACAATTAGTTACGACTAACGATTTTTTTTTCATTTAAATGTTAGGGAAATATTGCAAATATTATTTTAAATGAAAACTGGCGAAAATATATGATTGAAAAATACACTGCTTCAAATGACGTAATAAATAACACTGGGTGTAAATATAGTTGTTAATATATTCTTCAGTTCATATATTTGTATTACATGTTTGAATTTTGGGATTTCTTGAAGTCTTCTTAAAAGAGTAAAAGAGACTGCAATAAATTCTGAAATATCAGATTAAATGCGATATTCTAAATAGAACAAATAGTGACTTATCTCAAATATTCAGAAACTTATACGGTATTATTCTGTAAATTTGGAATTTTCTGTTTCGATGGTGGAATTTTTTGTTTCGATGGTGGAATTTTTTTTTCTGTTTATAGGTATAGTAACTTTGTATCGTGATTTTGAAAAAAAAAATAAAGAGCTTCGAAAAGTTACTTTATTTGCTTATGTGAAAAATAGGCTTATGATTTTTACAATTTTCATTGAATATATTATGATCGTCAATCAAAAATCATGAACAACACAGATGGTACATTTTTCCAAAAGTTAATGAATGTTGATAAAATACATTCCTTAATAATGTATGCATAAAATATATTTTAAATTTATATCTACAGAAATTTAGAAACAAATTGCATGTTTTAAATTTCAAAATTCATATTCGTTCATATGATATGCTGACGAGGAGTTTTTTGTTTACTTTCCAGTGATATCATATCTGTTGACAAGAGTAAACAGGAAATTCCCATTTCGTGCCTCTAGGGTTGGAGGATTATGGATAGGCCCAGATCAAGCCTTCTAGGAACTTTCAGGCAATGAAAATCTCAGCCGTAACCCTTCTTTTTCCTCAAAACTTTCAAAACTAAATATTTTTTTAATATGTATTAAGTTAGTTTTTACATATAGATAATTTTAAATAGTAAATTTTTATAACGAACATCAAAATAACATTACAGAAAGTGATCTATAATGAATTATTGTAAAGTTAATTTGACCGTAAGGCACTCGAAAAATTGCACAGATGAAATATAAAAGTAATTTTAAACAAAGAAATTTAGAAACGAATTGCATATTTTAAATTTCAAAATTCGTATTCTTTCATATGACCTACTGAGAAGAAATGTCTTGTTTGCTTTCTAATGATGAATGATTCCAATGATGAATAATAAAAAAATTGCAAAATTTATCTTAATACAATTTGAATAATATTTAATAATAGCATCAGTCATTTTTTAAATTATAAAACATCACTTTTTTTTAAAATTTTTAAATAATATAAAATTATGTTATTTTATATAGAATATAGAATGTTATTAGAATAAAATTCCAAAATTAACTAAAAAAATATTTGATTTTAATTTAATTAAATCCCATTGCGTAGCCTTTGTTATTTAAAAAAAATGCAAATAAAATAATTTTTATAAAACCATAAAAAAAATATCTAAATTTTGGACCTTCTATAGTTGTAAAGCTCCTTTGGAATTTGGCTACTTTGCCAATTTAATAATTCGGCCCAGGGTACGGGGGGGGGAGATTACATTAATATGTTTAATATTGGGTTTTAAAATATTCAAAAATATTTTGAATCCTTTTCCTTTATGCAAATATAATTTTGGAAACGAAGTTTTTCTGACATTTTTTAAAATATTTGATTTATTCAAACATATATATGAAAACATACGAATATTATATTTATGAAAACATACGAATAAATAAATGCGTGTGTTGTGACTTATGGCGCTTTACAAGCCCACTGACAATTATTTGTCAGCGATTTTAGCCGAATGAGCATCTCTTATTTTTTTCAGCAGCGCCAACAGGGCCAGGAGTACGACTTAGCTAATCACACGTCCCAACCCTTTTTACGAGGCGGACTTCATTCATGCAGTTCATTCACTCATCCGCAGATCGTAATTTAGACCTGAATCAGAGAACGATCACCTCTGAACCCCAGTGGTACTACTCTCGACATGAAGGATTTTGTGACCACGACACATTTATGAGTACGCCAGCCACCAAACACACACACGGAGAGTCTTTGGCCGGCGAGGTTCGAACTCGCAGCCGAAGAGACGCGAATTCCACGCCCTTTTAACCAGGCTATCCTGTCCACGAATAAATTAATGCTTTAATATAATGCAACATTTTTCTTTGATTGGAAAATCAGAAAATATTTTAGGTAACATTACTTTCAGCCCTTTCAATTTCAGCTGGAGTAAAAAAAAAAAAAAAAATGTAACAAGTTACTATTTTAGGAATTCAAGTTAGGTATACTTTTAATTTCAATCTGGCACATAAGATTTCAACCAATCCTATTAAATATTCATTTTATATTCACAAAAATTCATTCATGAGTTTTTCAAAATGAAAAAGCTGAGCTAGAAGAAATAGTGAGAAAAATATGTATCTTGAGAATTTTACAGGGTTGGAAGAAATCTTCAGCTTTGCCTCACCTTAATACAGCAGCAAAGCGCCTTTTTACCATAGCAAAATTTGACTGAAATTAGAGAGCGGAAAAAAGATACGAGATTAATCTTGCCGTCGGAAAATCCTCGGGCGAATCATTTCCTCGTTTAAAGAAGGAAAAGATCTCAAAAAATAAGATTTTTCTTTTTCAAAATTTTGCGGTTATTTAATTTATAAAGCTGTTACGGATAGTGAATTGGATTTTTAAAAAAAATATATTCACTAAAGCTTTCGTAATATTATGAAAATTTTTGTATAAAAATATTCTAAGGATAAACAATTGGCAATCAGTAAATAAGCTTACTTGCAAACGATGTTAGTAAAAATAAAAATAATTTGTAACAATATACATTACTTGTTAGTTTATTTGCTTTCATTTATTAACACAAAAGTAACAATAAAATATTCATTTTGTTAACGTGGAAGCACATAGAGAAAAAGAAAGCCTTATTTTTCTAACATAAATTAGTTTTCCATGTTTTAAAAATTATCTGAAGAAATCATACAAACTAATGAGTGGCAACATTTCATTATATCTTTTGTCTTAGCTAAACGATTCAAAGATAAAGCAACCAAACGCAAGCCTAATAAATCTCAAAGTAAACACTCCAAAGTAATTCAGTATGTTCTAAAAATAAATAATTTTCTGTACTCTTTCAAAATAGTGTCTGTTTTTACGAACTATTCTGAAAAATAAAAATGTCAACAAATTTTGCAGCATCAACAAAATGCAATCCGAATTAGTATTGATTGCTAACATGAAATTGATTTTCACAAAACAGTAATCGTAATTTCCATCCATTAGTACCAAAAATGGATAGTTTAACTTCAAGTTCGATATTTTTATGTATTGTAAATTGACGTATCTGTAAAATATTGTATTAATTAGTTGATAGAAAAGGATCTTTCCAAACGTATTCTCATAAATAAATCATTTTATCTCAGTTTTTCTTAATTATTGTCGAATTCTTTATTTCATTTTATTGAAGATTTTAAAATGTTTGTTTATACGAAGTTCTGTAGTTTTTAAAGTAAAATTTTATATGAATAAAGTACATAACAACTATTCAATCGCATAATTATTATAACACTTTCAAAATTTGAAAGAAATAATAATACAAATAAAATAACCATCAATTTAATCATTCCATTTTTAAATCATATAAAACTGTTTCGAAAAAAATTATGAGAAACAGTTCTTTTTTTTTATTGATCCAAATTCAGCAGCCAACTCATAAAATTGAAAATTAACTTTTATTGGTATACTAAAATGAATTCTAAACAGCTATCATTAGTTTTTGCATTCAAAAACTAGAATTTCTTTATGGGTTTCTGAAGCCGAAGAAATCTGGAAAATGGAAACAGTTAAGGAAATAATGTTCATTCAGAATTTCTACAGTGGAAAATGACTTCATTTTTATTCATAAGAAAATTCTTCTAAACTTACGCAAAAAATCCTCAGGAGGATCGAATTCTGTTTTTAAAAAAAGGTAGACAATTCAGATGTCGTACTCTTTTATTTCACTTTCGTTTTTATTTCATTCATCAAGGATTTTTTTTCACTTCTCTTTTTTTAATCGTTTTCTGTTTCTTTCACTGAAAAATTTTTTTGTAACACGAATCAATAATCAGATAATTAGTATAATAAGCACAAATGCGGTTGGCAGGTTTATAGATGCAAACGATAATTTATTTTTCTCAATTATAATTATGCGAATTTATACAATTTTTCTGTGCATTTTTATTCTCAGTTGATTAATACAATTTTTTTTAACAAAATGATTTCCTTTTGCTTTTTTTTGCAAAATGATTTCCTATTCTTTTCTTTTACAAAATGATTTTTATATTGAAGTGGCAACACACTAATAATATCTCTACAAAAATATGAGGATTATGCCAATAGTTGTCTAACGTCACTTTTGTACTGTGCGAAAATCATTACGTATAGCACGACTACTCGGATTTAAACATGCCTGAAGTTGGCTCTTTTAATTTTCAGAAATTGAATCTCAATCTTTTTACAATGATATTTCTCCATAGCCGCATTTAAGAAAAAATTGCAAAGATTTTTTTAAAGATTTAATTTTTCTTCAATTAGAAAATTACGTAAATGTATCATTCCCCTTGCTGTATATGGCAATTTTTCTATATTAAGATAGTATATCTGTCTCTATTAATAATAAAGCGGAATGTGAGTGTTACTAAATAGATCATTTCATTTATTGTTATCACATTTGACACGAATAAACTTTGGAGGCTAAAAAGTGCATTTATGACAGATTTTTTTAAAAAAATTCAAACCTTGATTAATTAATTATTAAATGAAATTTTGTTATTTTTCCGCAATTACTCGCGGAAATAGAATTACACAGAACTTATCTTATTTTTTTCCCTCATTTTCGACAATTTTTTAAAAATAATTCAAAGAAATATTTTTTGAATTATTTTTATCTATTAATTTTATTGTCGAAATAAAATTCAAACCATTTCATTGCTTCATCAAATATTTAACCACACGATTTCCTTCTACTATTAAAAAAAAGCCCCCCAAAATTATGTTTGTTATACACTTAGTTTATAAGAGGATTGAAGCACATTTTTCAGATACTTAAATTTCTAATGATATTATTATGTTATAATATCTGATTTCATTAGTAATGTCTTAAATCCAATAAACACAACTTAAATTCTTACCACAATTTGGATGCTTATTTTGTTGAGAAAATCATAGATATCATGTTATGCTAAAAAATTTTATATGGAATCAAACTCACCCAATATTCACAGTGAACAAAACTGGTCTAGAAAAAGAGCTAGTTCATAATAATATCTTTATGCTATAGATAGACATGCGCTTTATTGGAGGAACTCGCGTTATGTTAGAGTCTTCCACATTGTTGTTAAAAGTAAAACTGTAAATTTGATTATTTTTGTTCCTTCTAATAAATATTTCTGAAATTTTCTAATCTGTTACCATTTAACTAAATAAAAAATTGTTATCGTTTGAAAAACTTAATTTTATTAATTAAGTTTATTTATGCAAGGACGTCTCCACTTTTCACAATGATTTTTTATATCCTATAAAATTTATGCATGGATTTTTCAAAGCAAAGAAGTCAGGTAAGCTGTGACAGCTGAGAAAAATTGTCTTGTCAGAATAGTCCATGTCAGATAAGAAAAATCTCTATTTTCGTTCGAGCACGAGCAGTGAATCCCTTTTTCGAAGAGCTGTAATCTTGTTCAACCTATTGGCTGAAGGAAAGGTTCGAAAAGTAAATTGCCTTCGAAAAGTGTTCGGCCGAATCTTTGAAGAAGATCAGAAAGAAGAATTTTTTTTTCAATGTTCTTTTCTTTTTATTACAATTTTGTTTATAAAGTATTATCAAGAACATAAACTAATAAATGTTCTTTGATTTTCTTTAATTTCCTAGAAGAAATTTGGTATTGAGAATCTTACTGAGTTATTTGTTTCAAAGAAATAAAAATAAATGAATTCGGTACATTAACATATCTTGTTACTAACACAAATAAATTCTCTTTAATATTCAACGATTTACTTTACCAAAAATCAATTTCCGTTTCCATTATAACATACAAATGGTACAGGTTGGTTATGATTAAAGTGACTCTACTAAAATCCCTCTAGAACCGTTATATCTATCGGATTTCGACGAAACATTATATATACGCTATATGGACAGTGGGGAAAAGATTTTTGCAACAGAAAGTAGTTCAAAAGTAGTTAGTAGTAAACAAGGGGAATTCAAGCTTCCAGCGAAGGATGAAAAATCTGTCAGAATAATTAAAATGTATTCATTTACAGATTGGGCTCAACGTTTTCGTAGTCCCTTTAAAAGACGATATTCATGCAGTGCAGATATAGCTATTGCTGCCGTTTTGATTAAACAGTATAACTAGTAAAGGTTGATTTTTCTTCTGTAAGGGCAAAATTAAAAATGATAAAGGCACGCAGAATGATTTTTATCTCTGACTTCAAGTCTATTTATAGATATGGAATTTTTAAAAAGTGCTCTCTGGTGGTCAAAATGCGAACTATTTTTATCGCAGAAATCTTTTTTTCATGATCTATATAAGGTATATACCACATTTCATCAAAATCCTTAAATAGAACGGGTTCTACACTAGTCTCAATAGGGTCACTTTAATTATAATCACCCTGTATTTTAGTAAGATAAGACGAATGCCCCGCTAACTGTTTAAATTATTATTACGAACATTGCACAGCATGAATTTGTAGTCTTATAATGAAATTAATGTAATCATTCTTCAGCTGAACAAATAAACAAATAGAACTTCAAGATGAACAAATAATATTTACACAATATAACGCAAAGAGCATATGCTTATGAAAGGTAAAAAACGGTAACTCAGTGCTCCTCCTTTTGAATTTCAACTTTAAATTGGTTAATTCAACTATTAAATGTTTTCCATATTTAATTGTTCAGTTATCATACTAAACAACTGCGAATATATTGTATTAACATAAGTAATTGCTCAAGAGAGTTGATATTATATAGCTATTGTCGAAACAGTTACAAAACAACTACCGACCTCAACTTTCAAAAAATAACAAACTTCAGCAAATACATACTTCCACACTTCTATGAATCAAAATATCTATTTTCACATTAAATTGACAAGTAATCAAGAACAAGAATATTACCACACAAATCGATAAAACTAACAATCATTGTGGCTCAGTCAACAGAACATCGAATCGTGATTCAAATTCCATCCATGATATTTTAATCAAAGACTGGAATTCTTTTATTTAAAATATTATTTATTGTTTATCTAGGCTCAGGAAGATTCTAGATCTTTCTTCAATATTCAAGCCGTGGTGGTCTGTTAGTAAGGTTTTGGCTTCGGAACCTGAGGGTTCGGGACTCGATTCCACCGAAGAACCGTCGTGGAAACGGGCATGGTGCACGTTAAATCCATCAGGCCAAACGCCTTCACGCTGGTGTGGTGTGGCAGTTTGGAGAAGGGTTGCCAGCTCAGGTGGCGCCCAAATGTTATGGTATAAAATAGCCCTAATGTTGCTTTAAAATGGGACATTAATACTACAATTAAACTAAATTAAGTCTTAAATATTCCAGTTGGACTGTTCTCGAACATTCTATATATGTATAAAAGTTGAGTCCCATTAGTTATGGATTTCTCAGTCTCGTGCTGTTGTGAGTTGCTCCGCCATAGTAAATCTAATAGTTTTTTTTTAAATTAACGGTATAGTTCTTTACTTCTTCGTGACAATATAAAGACAAATAACTCTAGAAACTCATACACAATAACACAGAGAATGAAGAGCACACATATTAATTGTAAAAAGTTGTTATTGAAGTTGAAGGCGCTTTTTTTTAAACAATCCGAAATGATATTGATAATAGTAATAAAAAATAACGAAACGTACAAAATAGCCGAAATTAAATTTCTTCCCATAACAATTTATATTTATTTTTATTTTTTTACACATGAAGTATTATCAAACAAATTAAATTTTTATGTCAGGAGAAATGCCATGGTTTATAATATCAATGTTTGTAAAAAGAGTACTGTTATTTGAAAACCTCAAATATTCCTTATCTTTTATCAAGATAGAAATATTTTTGCTCTCTGATCATCAATTATACAGTAATTTTTTCTAGAAATAAAAAAAAGAAAGAAAAACCAGTCATTCTATTTTTTATACGAAACATTTTCAAAAAATTATCTCGACGAAAGTAAACCTTCTCTATTTTTTATCTATATCCAGTATTCATATCACAAATGTGAAATAGAAAATTTAATTCTTTTAAAAGATTTATTTTAGTTTAATTTTAAGCTCATTGATTCAGCTGAGATTTCTATAAAGTCCCCATTCAGCATTTTCATCGTAATCGGTAATAAAAATTCAGTCATGAATTTCTCATATAGAAGATACTGAATGTATGGAAGCATTCAAAAAATAGTTTTTTAAATGTTTATAATCAAAACTTGCCAGCGTCTGGAAGAACTTCCATCTTTGTTCATAGCCATGTTTTCTCGAGACACCACTATATACTGGTTAGGGAAAAAGCAGGAAATTTATCTTGTCCTCGAAACATCATCGGATAAATCTGATATCTTTTCAAGAAAATTGTAAAAAGGATATTTTCTTATACTTTTTCCACTTTTTATTGATACAACATCCATGACGAGTTATCGTGGAGAATGGACACGGAATTTTTCTAGCGTTCTTTCTTATCTTGATAGTTTCATCAAAGTCAGAAGTATCATTGATGAATAATTCAGTTCAGCAAAACTATCGGAATCGATAAAAGAATATTACTAAGCACAGGATCAATAAGGAAAAAATTTGCCATTGTGAAATTTCGTCATTTATAATTATTATCTTATCATTCATTTTCGTTATTTATTTTCTTTTGATAATAACTGCATCACATTTACTTCTAGAATTCATTCATAAATGCATCAGAACAAAGACAAACGAATGCAAAAAGTGTATTTTTTTTATTATCTCAATTTTAAACATCTCTTTACTTTATCATTATTCAAGCGTGCATCAAAATTATTTTTACAGAACCGTAATCTAATTTGAGTTATTGGCTATAAATAAAATACAAATCCATGTTGAGTTTCAAAAATTTCGATTAAATCTAGTTTTTTTTAAAAAAACTGTAAAAAGGCTGAATTTTCCTTATCTTTATTTTTATCTCTGCTATTATATTTATAAAGGATAATGGGCAGAAAATTGTCAAAAAATGGAAGATGTTAAGCTGATAATCTAATAATGATTCTAAAAAAATTAATTGATAAAATATTCGATGGAACAAGGAATTATAATTTGCAAAGTGTGAGTTATTTTTTTAAAATTATATTCTCTATTCTTGACTAATCATTCCGATTTTTATTTGTCTATTCTTTTTGTTTTATAAAAATAAATATTTAATTTACAGCATATTCATTTCTGCTGTAAGAGTAAAACACAAAGAATTTAAAAATATCGTTTGCTTAAAAGTCATGCAATGTTTTCTTTCAATCAAAAA
>JAPMOR010122873.1:70120-107445 GCA_026543865.1 Argiope aurantia
TCCTAATCTGTAACAGTCTACTTGAAGAGGCACAAAAAATGTGTCCGAAAATAAAATGGTGTTCACCGAAAAGAAATGAGTATTCTTGAAAGAGAATTACATAAGTGGTCCGTCGACTACGCAGTATTGAACCATCGAGAGTTTTGAGAAGTCGGCAAGTGTTTCTGTTTTGCCGCGTGTGTTTACTTGATATTGTTCTCAGTGATTTCTGAATCTTTTAGAGTGATCTTCAATGGATATAAAGTGTAAATTCCTATTATTGAAATATCCGATGATTGGATTAATGTGTCCGTTTTGGTTTCAGGGTAACTGTGAGTACACTTTTGTTTTCTGAATTTGTGTATTAGTTTCGTTTTTATGAGTTGCATATATTCAGAGTTCACTTTATAAAATGCTTTCAAAACTTAAAAAGAGTGAATTAATTGAAGTTGCCAAGGAACTAGAAATTGATATTCCTATGGGTGCCAAGATAATTATTATTAAAGATTTAATTGAAAAGAGCGAGATCTATAAAGATAATTATGAATTCGTAAAAACTGTGGTTGAGTCAATAATTGAAAAGAAAAAAGATTACGAGAAAAAGAAAGCACAGAAACTAGAATCGGAAAAACTTAAACTCGCGCAATTAGAAAAACAACTTGAGCTTGCGAATTTAAAAAAGATGTAACACAAAAGGTTAATGTGACAAATAGCGATTCCGATTCAAATTTTAGTTTAGAAAGTTTGATAAAAAGTGTCAAAACTTTAACTATGCCAGTTTCTACACTAGCAGAGTCGTATAATTTATTTTCCAATCGCTTGAAAGAGCTTTCAAAACCAAAAATATCCCAGAACAATTCAAGTCGGTCATCCTATTAAATATTTTAGGCGAAAAAGTTACCAATTTAATGATATATTTAAATGAAGATGAATTGTGTATGTATGAGCAACTATCAATTCAGAAATAAACAATATGAAAATTAACTATATAAAATTTCCTGAATCTATATAATAAAATATACATTGTATTTAGAGAGCGCTAATGCTGCTACAACTAAAACACAAAAGAGCTTAACCAAAATAGAATAGAATTAAAATAAATTTACATTCAAAAGGAAAGATAAAATGAATCCGGCCCGAAGACTTTTTCAAGGGTGACCCTCAGGCAAGGATTCAAACCAGGGATTTTTACTGTGAAGGGTCTGACTCTCGTCCAACCAACTGACCCTTCGTGACCCGAAAATCCCAGAAAATTGAGGTTTTCGAGACAAAAATTAGTATCACAAGAATAAAAACATTTTCAACTAAAACACAAAAGAGCTTAACCAGAATAGAATAGAATTAATATAAATTTACATTCAAAATTCAAAAGGAAAGATAAAATGAATCCGGCCCGAAGACTTTTTCAAGGGTCACCCTCAGGCAAGGATTCAAACCAGGGATTTTTTCTGTGAAGGGTCTGACTCTCGTCCAACCAACTGACCCTTCGTGACCCGAAAATCCCAGAAAATTGAGGTTTTGGAGACAAAAATTAGTATCACCAGAATAAAAACATTTTCAAAAAACAATCCAGAAAAAAAAACAGCAAATCAGCCACAAAATACCAAGAAAAAAGAACCAAAATCATTTAAACCAGAAAGCTAAGTACTTACTAATTGAAAGTATAATTCCAAAAGACAATGTCAAGTGCAAACTTGTTAGAGCAAATGCACTTCGTTAAATTGAACCAAAATTAAATTTTCCACGTTTACAGCTATATATGCTTACTAAGTTTTGTCATAATGTAACGTCATCAAAGTTGAAGCGCCCTCTGTTGTGTCATAATTCAAAGCCAACCAACCGGAGGAAGTCAGAAATCAGACAGTCCTTCTCTTATCAAAACCTCTATATTGCAAAAGTTTTTGGGGAATTCGTTAATAGTTAAGTTCTCAATGAGATTGTTTGTTGCTAAAATATACGAACTTTTATTATTGCATATTTTTTTAATCCTGTTAAATTGTGAAAAAATCAAATTTTTGAAAATTTTAGTGTAAATTAGAATGGTAGTTACTAAGTTTTATTATTTTAAAGTTAAAATCATCCCTTTTAACAAAAATACCTATTAAAGTTTTTCCATTATTAATTTCAATATTTAAATCTAAATAATTAGCTCTAAGTCGATTTTCGTTTGTTTGAGTCAAAACTAAATCCTTTGGGTAACAATTAATAACATCATTAGTATTATCCAAATTTAACAAAATTAAGTCATCAATGTATCTCCAGCCTATTACTAAGTTGTGTTTAATTATTTCTTTTTCATAATAATGTAGGAAAATATTGGCTAACGCACTTGAAAAAGCTGTTCCCATTGGAATCCCATTTATTTGTTTATAGAAATTAATTCCATTAAAAACATAGTTTTCTTTAATATTAAATTTACACAACTCTAGCCAGTTACTTTTTGTAATAATATCTCTATTTAAATATTCGTCATATATAATAGTACAGACCTCTATTAACTTTTCATGAGGTAGATTAGTGTACAAATTTTCAAAATCATAAGTATTAAGCTTATAAATATTGTTATTTTTTAGAAATTCCAAGATATCTTTATTACTATTGATAATAAAACTACCTTCATCTTTAATTTTGTCTAAGACAATTTTCAAGTATTTAAAGAAATGTTTTCCAGTATAGTAATTGTAACTACCGGTGCTACAAGTTACAAATCTAAATTTTATTGGTTTTTTATGAACTAAACTAAAATTAAGACTTGCTCTTTAAATTACCCTTACCTATTCCCAACAATAAAATTTCATAAGACTTGCTCTTTAAACTACCCTTACCTATTCCCAACAATAAAATTTCATAAAAAACCAATAAAATTTAGATTTGTAACTTGTAGCACCGGTAGTTACAATTACTATACTGGAAAACATTTCTTTAAATACTTGAAAATTGTCTTAGACAAAATTAAAGATGAAGGTAGTTTTATTATCAATAGTAATAAAGATATCTTGGAATTTCTAAAAAATAACAATATTTATAAGCTTAATACTTATGATTTTGAAAATTTGTACACTAATCTACCTCATGAAAAGTTAATAGAGGTCTGTACTATTATATATGACGAATATTTAAATAGAGATATTATTACAAAAAGTAACTGGCTAGAGTTGTGTAAATTTAATATTAAAGAAAACTATGTTTTTAATGGAATTAATTTCTATAAACAAATAAAGGGGATTCCAATGGGAACAGCTCTTTCAAGTGCGTTAGCCAATATTTTCCTACATTATTATGAAAAAGAAATAATTAAACACAACTTAGTAATAGGCTGGAGATACATTGATGACTTACTTTTGTTAAATTTGGATAATCCTAGTGATGTTATTAATTGTTACCCAAAGGATTTAGTTTTGACTCAAACAAACGAAAATCAACTTAGAGCTAATTATTTAGATTTAAATATTGAAATTAATAATGGAAAAACTTTAATAGGTATTTTTGATAAAAGGGATGATTTTAACTTTAAAATAATAAAACTTAGTAATTACCATTCTAATTTACACTCTAAAATATTCAAAAATTTGATTTTTTCACAATTTAACAGGATTAAAAAATATGCAATAATAAAAGTTTGTATATTTTAGCAACAAACAATCTCATTGAGAACTTAACTATTAACGAATTCCCCAAAAACTTTTGCAATATAGAGGTTTGGATAAGAGAAGGACTGTCTGATTTCTGACTTCCTCCGGTTGGTTGGCTTTGAATTATGACACAACAGAGGGCGCTTCAACTTTGATGACGTTACATTATGACAAAACTTAGTAAGCATATATAGCTGTAAACGTGGAAAATTTAATTTTGGTTCAATTTAACGAAGTGCATTTGCTCTAACAAGTTTGCACTTGACATTGTCTTTTGGAATTATACTTTCAATTAGTAAGTACTTAGCTTTCTGGTTTAAATGATTTTGGTTCTTTTTTCTTGGTATTTTGTGGCGGGATTTGCTGTGTTTTTTTTTCTGGATTGTTTTTGGAACATGTTTTTATTCTTGTGATACTAATTTTTGTCTCCAAAACCTCAATTTTCTGGGATTTTCGGGTCACGAAGGGTCAGTTGGTTGGACGAGAGTCAGACCCTTCACAGAAAAAATCCCTGGTTTGAATCCTTGCCTGAGGGTGACCCTTGAAAAAGTCTTCGGGCCGGATTCATTTTATCTTTCCTTTTGAATTTTGAATGTAAATTTATTTTAATTCTATTCTATTTTGTGTATGTATGACAAATTAAAGGAATTAGTGGTGAAAGAATTTCAATCCACCCCACAAGAAGTGTTAAATAATTTTCATAAAGCGAAAAAACGTCCAAACGAAAGCTACATCCAGTTTGCATCGCGACTTAGTGCAGCATTTGATTATTATTGTCAATTAAGAAAGGTAAATGATTTTAAGGGAGTTTGTGAACTCATTGTTTTCGAAAAAATATTTGACTCATTAGATCGTGAACTACAAATTCATATTGGCGTGAAACAAGGAGGATCTTGGTATGTGCCACCAGATTTGGCCAGACATTGCGATATTT
This sequence comes from Argiope aurantia, assembly GCA_026543865.1. NCBI lineage: Eukaryota > Metazoa > Arthropoda > Arachnida > Araneae > Araneidae > Argiope > Argiope aurantia. The sequence continues at coordinate 74,666 of JAPMOR010122873.1, forward strand.
ATGTATCGTCAAAATTCAAAAACGATAGTAATGTGTTTTCACGGCCGCAAGTTGTAAACCATTCTCAAAAATATTGTAAAGAATACTGTCCACAAAAAGCATTTGTATCGGAAGTTAAAACTCCGAAATGTGTAATTTGTAAATCTAATGAAAATCATTCCCTGAATGTATGCCCTGTGTTCAAAAATATGCTTGTTAATGAGAGAATTGAGGTCGTTAAAAATAAGCCATTGTGTTTTAATTGTTTAAATCACCATAAAATTGCTAAGTGCTATTCAAAATCCAACTGTTCCATTTACAAAAAACGACATAACACTCTTTTTCACTTGGGAAATACTCAAAGCGAAACTGAAACTCGTTCGCAGAATGCTAACACGAGATTAAATCCAAGGTCAAGTGTATTCGCTCCGCGAATTGAAAATCCTAGTAATGATTCATCACAACTGACGAATGAGTCACTTGCGAACAGTACGCATTCATTCACTGCTACCAACTTAAATGTAAACAAAATGGTTTTATTAAGTACTGCAAATGTGATGATTCAGAATAATGTAAAAATGTTTATGAATGCACGTGCGTTACTGGATGTTGGTAGTATGAATCATTTCATTTCAAAACGGTTAGCCGATAAACTGAATTTGAAAAAAGAAAGACGAAACATCGTGGTTTCTGGACTAAATCAATCATCTGTTATTAATTCGATCATAAAAACGAAAATTTCGAACGTTAGCGGAAGCTTTGAAAAGGGAATTGAGTTATTGGTAGTACCGCATATAACAGATAGTATCCCCTCCAAACAATTTGACGTTGATAAGCTAGAATTAGATAGTTTCAATTTAGCGAATGTGAGATTCAATGAACCTGGAGAGGTGGATATTTTATTAGGTGCCCAAATATTCTATGAACTTTTAAGATCGGGTGAAATTAGGTTTCCGGGAACAGACATTGTTTTTCAAAATACTGTGTTTGGGTTTGTTGCTACAGGAAGTGTTCCAATCGAAAACGAAACTACTGTTCATTGTATGTTGATAATGGAAGATTTGGATGTAAATTTAAGGAAATTTTGGGAAATTGAATATGTTGAGGGGGATAAATTGCAAAATGATGAGAGTTTAATATGTGAAGATCATTTCATAAAAACACATTTCAGAAATGACGAGGGAAGCTATGTTGTTAAAATGCCGTTTAAAATAGACCCCCCGTGTTTAGGCGAGTCAAAAAGCATTGCTACTAAAAGATTTAAATCACTTTGGCAACGTTTGAAGAGAGAACCAGAGTATAAGCAACTATACAGCGAATTTTTACTGAGTATGAGAATTTAGGGCATATGCAGGCAACTTGCGAAACTCCAAGGTACATTATGCCTCATCAGGGCGTTTTTAGGCCAGAAAGTAGTACTACAAAATTACGCGTTGTTTTTAACGCGTCAGAGGCAACGTCGTCTGGACAATCGCTTAATGATAATTTGTATTCAGGATCTGTTGTCCAAGATGATTTGTTCGCTATTTTGATGAGGTTTCGAAAACATTCTGTAGTTTTCACCGTCGATATAAAAAAGATGTATCGTCAAATTTGGATACATCCAGGTCAGTGTGATTTACAATGTATTTTATGGAAGTATTTAGAGGAAGAGAACTTACGTGTATATAAGTTGCTCACCGTTACCTACGGAACCAAAAGCGTTCCTCACTTGGCGACCAGAGTACTAAAATAAATATGTTGTGATGAGCAGGACAATTATCCTTTAGCCGCTGCTGCTGGCAAGGATTTTTACGTCGACGATATACTCAGTGGTACCGAGGATTTATCTTCTGCCATTGAACTACAAGACCAGTTAATACATTTGTTAAAATCAGCTGGTATGGAGCTTCACAAGTGGAGCTCAAATAATCCTGTTTTGTTACAAAAAGTTCCAACGTCGGACCGAAAATACAATTTCGATAACCCTAACTCAGCAACTTTAAAACTTTAGGATTACAATTCAATCCTGAAAAGGATACATTTAGTTTTAGTGTTTAAAAAATTGTGAGACCTGCAACAAAAAGAACAATGCTATCGGACATATCCAGATTGTTTGATCCTTTAGGTCTCTTAGGACCATTGATAATCACAGCGAAGATGTTCTTGCAGAAGCTGTGGATTTTGAGAATTGATTGGGACGATGAAGTTCCCTTACACTTAAACAGAGAGTGGGAAAAATTTAGTTCTGAACTGAGTCAATTAAAAAATTTAAACATAGATCGTCATGTGTTATGTTCTGAAGCTCTGAAAGTAGACCTGATAGGCTTCGGAGATGCTTCGAAAAATGCATACGGTTGTGCCGTCTACACCAGGTCTTGGTCAAGGTCTGGTGAGTACAGGTGTCACTCTTATGCAGTAAATCTCGAGTGGCCCCCATCAAAGAAATTAGTATCCCACGTTTGGAGCTGTGTGCAGCAGATCTGCTTTCCAAGCTTACCGTTAAGGTTCTGTTATCTTTGCAACGAGACATTCATGTAGTACATTTGTACTCGGACTCCACTGTGGTGCTTGCTTGGATCAAAACTCCACCTACATCGTTGAAAACTTTTGTTGCTAATCGAGTCACTAGGATTCAAGAATATACTAAGGACTTCCAGTGGCATTATGTAAATACTGCTGAGAATCCTGCGGACTTGATATCAGGAAAAGTTTTTCCTTCAAAGATCCAACAGTCGGACATTTGGTGGAATGGACCGTCTTTTCTTTCATCTGGTAGCTGGCCAAACTTCAATGACGATCCTGGTATCTCAGATAGTGAATATCTTCTTGAGGTGAAAGGAACTGCAAAGAACTCTGAACTGAATAATGATCCTATGATTAATCTTTCCATTTGTAATAATCCTAGTTTTTTAGAGTGTCTATTAGATATAAGTAATAATTATAGTAAAATTGTTCGTGTTTTAAGTTATGTTTTCAGGTTTGTCAAGAACCTAAAAGGAGCAGTAAAGACAATAGGTCCACTGAGTGCTGAGGAATTGAACTATGCAGAGACATTTTTAATTAAAAATGTCCAAATACAAGAGTTTGCCAAAGACGTCAGTAGTCTCCAAAAACACCACTGTGTGCCTCCTGGTAGTAAATTAAAAACTTTGAATCCTTTCTTGGATTCTAAAGGATTGTTAAGAGTAGGAGGACGGTTGGGTAATAGTAATTTTAGTTTTAATAAAAAGAATCAGATAATTTTGCCAAAAGGCCATAGATTAACTCTAATTATAATTGAACATTGTCATAATAAATATTTACATGTTGGTACTTCTTCTTTGCTCTATCTTGTCAGAGAAAAATTTTGGCCTCTAAATGGACGTAATAGCTGCAGAAAAATCGTTCATCAATGTATCATTTGTTTCAAAGCTCAACCAATTGCGCCTACTCAAATCATGGGCAATTTTTGTCCAAGGAAGGAGTGTCTCCAGATTTTGCTTTTAATTGTGCTGGTGCCGATTTCTGTGGGCCTTTTTATATTAAGAATAAGGCTCAGCGTAAAGGTACTTTACAGAAAATTTATATTTGCATTTTTGTATGTTTTTGTTTTAAAGCTGTTCATATAGAAATTGTTTCAGATTTGACTTCTGATTCTTTTATAGCGACTTTAAAACGATTCATGGCTCGAAGAGGTAAATGTGCGAAACTGTTTTCAGATAATGCTAAGAATTTTGTAGGAGCTAATAGAGAACTTTATGAAATGGTTAGACAACCAGATGAAAAGCTGGCAGGCTATTTAGCTGCAGAAGGCATTGAGTGGAAATTTATTCCACCAAGATCCCCACACTTTGGCGGTCTTTGGGAGGCAGCTATAAATTCATTTAAATACCATCTAAAAAGAATTGTTAAGGGAATAACTTATGAAGAGTTCTTAACGATAATTGTGCAAATTGAGGGAATTTTGAATTCTCGACCACTTTGTCCCTTGTCAGCTAACGAGGACGATTTGAGGTTCTTACTCCTGCACATTTCTTAGTAAATAGGTCTTTAACCTCTTTAAATGAGCCTGATTTGACAAATTTAAAAGAAAGTCATCTCAAGAGATGGCAAAAGGTAACTAGACTTGTACAATATATGTGGAAATTTTGGCATCGTAATTATTTAAGTCAATTACAACAGAGATCTAAATGGATGTTTGACAAAAATAATGTAAAATTAGGAGATTTAGTGTTATTAATCGAAGACAATTTGCCTTGTTATAAATAGGCTATGGGTAGGATAGTTAAAATTTATTAAGGTGATGATAAGAAAATTCGTGTTGTTAAGATTAAAACGCAGTCTAGTACTTGTAAAAGGAGCCATTTCTAAAATTTGTGTATTGCCTATGGAACATAATTAGTTTGTAATATTTAATTTTGTAATTTGTAAGTTTTGATTTGTTATTTCTTAGAGATATTTATTATTATGTTTCTTGTGTGTTCTTTACTAGATTAGTGTAAAAGTTGTAATATTGTTTATGTTATTGAATATTGTAATCTCTTGAAACCCTGGGGTTTCAAGGTGGGGAGAATGTTACAGCTTCACGCCGATAGATGGCGTATCTGTCGAGTACAAAGTTTTTGTTAATTCTTTTTTGTATCTGAACGTGTTTGTTTAAGAACGATTCTGAGATCTAGAAGTGGCATTCAATTTTGAGTGGTGTCCTAATCTGTAACAGTCTACTTGAAGAGGCTCAAAAAATGTGTCCGAAAATAAAATGGTGTTCACTGAAAAGAAATGAGTATTATTGAAAGATAATTACAATGTGTTAACTTTAATTCATCTTGGCATCAGATCTTTTAGTTTTTGTACAATTCTATACCTTTTTATTTCTTTCAACGCATTTCGGATGCAATCTTTGAACCATTTTCTTTTGGTGATTAATTCCTGGTATGTGATTAATATGCAAGTACCAGAAAATCAAATACGTATACCAAAATTTCACATAAATGTACGATTGTAGTTAAAGGATTTCGTATCAAATTGAATTCATTTAAATCATTGCAATTTTGAGTTATTGCATTGTACATAGCATTCAAAATTACAAACCGTCCCCTTGACGGATTTGATTCCAAATTCGATACGGATCAGCATTTTGGATATTAAACCCTGTGTATCAAATTTTATAAATCCAACCTCTTTACGGTTTTTAAATACCGTGTTCATCTATATTCGGACAACCGGTGTGACAGAATGGATTTCAATCAAAATTTGATAGAATGTTCGAGAAAGTCAAAAATATTCAATAATTGAAAATCTGCATCTCAATTGTATTCTTATGATGGTAATATTCCGTATTATTATGCATTAGGGCTTAATGCATTTATTTTGATAAAACGCCCGCAAGTTGTTCGCCCACCATATTAATAGTATTAATTTAATCAGGTAAAATAATCTTGATGAACTACATTTTATCACACTAAACGTAAAATACTAATTTAACTTATTCCTACAAAATAAACGTAGAAAAATTTGATTGGTTATCAATGCACGCAAACTTAAAAAACTAATTGGAGCATTAGTCCAGCTGTTGAGGTTGGGGCAGTTTATAAATAAGCGATATCTCTCGAGAATGAAGATTGGGGTGGAGAGGGGGGAATAGTTGATCATTGATTACCTTAGCGCCATGAGATTTGAAGTGAATTAAAATTTTACGAAGTCAATGAAGTAATTGTACCTGAAGGATTCTGTCGTGGTCTTTTCTCATGCCGAATATTCAGTGTTTCACAAATTTCTGCCGAAAATTGGGGGAGGGAAACGACGCAACCATGGGTGTCATATTGGGCATGAGCTTTCATATGAAAAAAAAGACAAAATCGGACCACTGGCTGGATCTGAGAGATAGAGTCTTAAGTTTTCTTTCCCCAGTTATTCTAAATATATAAATATTTGTTAGGTTTCAATCAAGTGTGATAATCTAAGATTACGAAGTGAAAAAGTTACTATCAGATAATCCTTCGTTACTTATTAGTTAATTGAAATTCATTTATTACTCTTACACTTGAAAGAGAGCATCACACGGTACGCGTCACAAAGTACGAAATCACGCGGTGAAAGCTGACCGATTGGCTGCCACGATCGAATAGCAATACTTCGGACTCTACAGTGGAAGCAAAATAGCCCCAATTACGAACAGTTCAGGAGTACACTTTTACAGAAGTATAGTCAATTACATATCATTGACATTATTGTATCCATTAGAAAAGCAAGAATCAAACCTTATACCGGAAGGTTTCAATAACAATAAGTAAGCAGCTTTTTATCGCATAAGAATGCATTATTTGAGGGGTTTCTTAGCAATATAGTTAGTTGGGAATCACAAACTGATTACTCCGACCCGTCAGAAGGCACCCGGAAAAATCTGTATGACCGGACCGCTGCAATAGCAACACTGGTGGGAAATGTGTTTGAATCCTAAGGGCCATCACAGGTCACGGTACAACCCTTCCCTAAGTATGCCCCATCATTGGTGGGAAGAGCCAGAACCTCACCTTTTCGTGTACCCACAAGGGCGGCGAGAACTAACAACCATGCCGGAAGCATTTCATTCTCAGTTACGAGATGCATCTCCTCGAGGGACTACTTAATTGGGAATAATTAACTATACATTGAAAGCGATTTTCAGTCCCTTGGAACAAATATTTAGAATATTTTAAAAGTGTGGCTGATTTTTTTTATACGCAATTCAATAAATTATTTATTTTTAATTCTTATGGTATATTTGTACAAATTCTAAATATTCTGTTTAGCTGCATTTTGTAAAATAAATTTGTTTTCAATATTGAGATTCCGTTCTTATTTTGTCAATTTTATTTTCTTCGTTTTTCGCGAACACTGAAAAGATTTAACATAGTAGTTTCATTATTTTCATCTATACAGGTATTTAAATATTTACATAATTGACTAATAGTTAAAATTCTCATTTATTATCATAGAACGAAAATTTTCCAAACCTTCATATCTTTTTATTTCTAGTACATTATTTGTCCACGAGAATTTTTTATATCTTTTGAAATATTACCACTTTACGAAAGTTTTCAAAAGGACGAAAAGTGTTCCTTCTGGTGCATTGAGTGGATTTCCGCGCGCCTTCGAAAATTCTCCTACGTTCTTTGAATGTGCGTTTTTCTCTTCTTTCAGTCAGTTTATATCCTCTTACGACACTACTTGCCTTCAGCCATGCGCTTCCTGAAATGCATTTTTCACTTTCTTGCCATAGAATCATTCTTTTCTGCCTGTTCTGGTCTCTTTCAATGAGAAAAGTACTGGGAGAAAGAAGAAAAGAACCATTTTGTGCGAAGTTCTTCAAAGTTTCTCTGAAATTGAAACAAATTTTCTCCGATACTTTGCGAACATATGCCTCCAGCAATAAATATTATTCTCCAACTTTATTTTTTTATATTATTCTTATTTTAAAGATAAACTTTGAAGTAGATCCGAGGAATCTGGCTGTCTCTTCGGATCAGACTAAAGGTTTATTTCTTCAAATAAATAGATTTTCAAAACTGTTCGTCAAAAGTTTCAAGAGTCAAAAATGACACATTTTCCGAATAAATTGACCAGAAAACGAATTGTTTGACCTTTATTTACGTAATAAAAACCAATGCTTTCATTCTCATAATCATTGTTTTTACTTTCTCGTATTTAAAAAAAAAAAAAAAACGAGATTTTAACGAATATCAATGTTTCAAACCTCTTTTAAGTTCGAAAAACACATAATTAGCATATGTTTGTCTGTTTATTCTTCTGAATGCGAACAAGATAATTTAAAAGCACTCAGATCTAGATGGATGAAATTTAGTTTAGATCAAATTATAGATTTCTATCAAATCTTGAACGAAATTAATTCAAAGGAAATTTGTGTATCTTGCAATTCTATGCAAGTATACTTGGTAATTCTAAACGCAAACCAGCGGGGAGAATAAAGATAACCATACCATATTTGATATATTTAAATTATTGCGTTTTTTAATTACCGCGGTTTCATGTTTCTTAAAGTACAAAATAACAGACTGTCAGCTGCAGATGGATTTGGCTCAAAATTTGACAGGCGTCGACACTATAGATGTTAAATCTGAGTACCGAATTTTATCCATCTAGCTCTCTTCGTGTTGTAATTATAGTGTTAACTTACATTCCAACAGCTGGACAGACGGACTTCTTCAGAACAAATTTTACTCAGAATTCGGTACTCTGCAAATTATAGATCTATACCACATTCCAACCGTTTAGGTCGAAGCGTTTTTAAGTTATTTTTTACTGCAAACGGACAGACAGGCAGATGGACATTTTCTAAAAAAGTATTTTTCGAACTCAGGAACGTCTAGATCGTGGAGATTCGCCAAAATCTCAAGTTCGAATTCTTTTTACGATTACTATACTATCTCTATACTACGTATAGGAGAAAATAAAAAGACACAAATTCTACATTTAAGTATAATGCTGTTCATAACTTAAAGACAATAGAAATACTTGAACATTTTTTTCAAAATGAAGCATGCAGATTGCTATTCGTATTGATTTTCATGGATGAATGAGGATTCTCTCAATCATCATTCGAATCTCCGAATTCACTTCCAAATTATTGATTTCCTAAAGAACACTACGTCAGCAGATATATAGAATATTCGCAAGTGCTATCAATGACTTCTTCATCAGAATATTTAATTTTCTAATTCGCAGCACCACTGACATTCGTCTAAATATGTGTCTTTTATAACGCATTAAAAATGAAAACATAAGAACTGCATCTCATATACGAGAAGTGATCTCCACGTAACTTTCTTCCATATTCCCCGATAAATATCATATCTCCATCGCCCAGCATAACATTGCAGGCATTGGGTAAAACCGCGATTGCATTACATGATATTTACAAATAATACTTACGAAATATAGATTTGTCGTGTATCAATTTTACTGAATTTATCAGGCGAATATTTATTTTCGACCTCATTTGGGTAAAATGAAAGGATGCTGTACTTTTTATAAGGATTACCATATCTACAAATGCTTGTACTTTAAATTCAGGATTGTACTCAAATTCATTCAATAAATCGTTCATAATTAACAACCACAAAATGGGTCCAGAACTTGAGCCCTGAAGAACACCACTGATATACCCTGATTTTAATACCAAATTTTGTTGTTTTAAAGAAAAACTTCACGATTACTCAAGAAACTATCCAAAAGTCCATATAATGATTTCTTCTCCCCATATGTTCTTAGTATTCTCTTGATTTCCTGCCAACCAATTGCATTAAGTGCATTTTCAATATCTAATGAAATCATACACACGATAAATTTGTTACCTCTTGCACAATTAATAAATTCCAAATCTTTTTCCAAAGCCTGTATTCCAAAGCCATTCTTTTTCTGAAACCAAACTGGTTTTAATTTAAAATATTTTGTGACTCCAGGAAATACATCATTCTATTCATTAGAAGTTTGTATAAAGCTCTCTCCTAAATCCACAAGAGATAAATTTTTCTATAAGATATATAATTCGTTAAATCTTTTCCCTCCTTTAGAATTAGAATTTAGCAATCTTCCACTTTTCTGGAAAGTAACCATTATTTAGGTACCATTTCATCAAACTTACAAACCATTCTTTGTCTGCAAAGGATATCTCTTCAATAAATTCAACTTTCCATCTATCGTGACCTGGGGCATCCTGTTTTTTCATCTCTGTAACAGTTTTCTCTATTTCCATGGCAGTAAATTCTTGCAATTCTTCCCCTAAAGAGTGGTTATAGTCCCTTTCTTCTACCTCAAGAATTCTTGGAAATTGTTTTTGAATTATATAATCAAAACTATCTTGGACTTTAAATTAGGAAAGACTCTCCAGTTGTCTTTCATAATTTAGTTTATTTTGTGGATAGAGTCTTTATCTTTGATGATGTTTTTAATTATACTTGCTTGGTTTTTAAAAGTTATCCTGTCTAAGAATTTTTTTAAACAATCTTGTTTGGCTTTTTTAATCATTCATTTATATTTTGCTAAACCAAAATTTCACATAGAATTACAAATACAAGATCTCATATCGAATTTCATATATTTAAGTCGTTGCGTTTACATGCAAGCGAAAGTACAGAACGACAGACAGTCAAGCCTTTAACAGATTTGTTCAAAATTTGATAAGAATCCACAATTTAAATGCTAAACCTGTATGCCAGATTTTCTTTCTAGGTTTTTTACATTTCATAATTATCTAATTTATTGGTAATCGAACAGCTAACCAGCAAGATTTCCTCTGTATTTATTTTGTTCAAACTTGGATGAAAATCTATAAATTTGTTTAAATTGCACATATGCCAAATTTTCATATACAGGGTGGTTATAATTAAAGTTACCCTGTTTAGACCTACGTAGTGTCTGCTCTAGAGGAAGGATGTCGAAGAAACTTGATACTTAGGTTGTATGGATCATGGGGAACAAAAATATGTAATAAAAAAATTAGTTCCAATTTCAACCGCCAGGTGAGAAGGCGGCACATGAAAAACAAAAAACACAATTTGGAACTTAAAATTTTATTTAATTATAATATACGTTCGATGTGCATTCCATTTACGTCAAGCACATGTTCAAAGAACGTTATGGTGTGTTCAACACCATATGGTGTGGTACGAAGTGTCACTCGATCAATTGCAGCAACATGACGTGTTATACGTGCTTTCAATTCATGCAGAGTCCGTATGCTTCCTCCATAGACACGATCTTTCAGAAATCCCCTCAACCAGAAATCACCGGGATTCAAGTCCGGAAAACGCGGAGGCCAGGCAGTTGTAAAATTTCTTGAAATTACCCGTTGATTTTCAAAATAGGCACGAAGCAATGCCGTCACTGGTCGAGCAATGTGAGGTGGAGCACCATCTTGCATGAAGGCAGTAGTCCCGAAACATTATAGTTCTTGTAACGCAAGATCGACTTGCTGCTGCAGAAGGTCGCGGTAACGGGCATCCGTAACGGAGCATCTTTGAGGGCCATGAGGCGTGTTCTCCTCAAAAAAAGGGACCAAGAATGAAATCAGCAGTAAAACTACACCATACAGTAATGTAATCAGGATGTAGAAACTGTTCATGCACATCATTAGCCACAAATTGTATGAATCCACTACTGGTCATATTACTATGTCTATATCAATTTATGTTACAAAACATATATATAAAAAATTGCCAACTTGGCACAACTTAGTCATATTCGCAACAATTATATAGTTCTGATAAATTACTATTTTTATGGAATTCGAGGATTTTTTTGATAGCAAACATTATTAGTTATAGAATTTAATTAAAAAAATTTAGAAACCTTGAATGAATGGTGAATGGATCGTTAAAAGCCGCTAGTAAATAATAATAAATAATATGATGTAACAAGATATGCTTGAAAAATATCCGAAAAATTAACTGTATTTAAGCTGTATCTATATTTTATAGAATGTTATCCTCCTTGACCATATCTATGGTTTTCGTTATTTTTAAACGAATAAAATGCAGAATTCTATTGAGCAAAAATAGTTGTAGTAGGTCAAATTTTTTTACGGAAATAGACGCTAAATGTAATCTACACTATAGCATTCTATTGGAAATCTTTTCATGCATCATTTTTTGCTTGATAAACATTAGAAATTAATATTTCTTAGATATAAAATTTTGTTTAATATTATTTTTTTATTAATAGATATTTATTCTATAGCTTTTAATTAAATTAAAGTTATTTTTAAAAAAGTAAGATTTAAAAATTATTTATTATTTAAAAAAAGCAACTTACTACAATTTTGAGAATAAGTAAGGTTTGATTTTGCTTATTAATTCTATCTGTTTTGAATTAGAATAATGAAATTGAAGATTTTGTTTATAAATGCTACTATCCAATCATAATGAAAGAGTTTTTTTTTTGTATATAAATATCCTATAAGTATATAATAATGTATACGATATATGGAACAATTGTTAAATAAAATTACTCAATTTCTCTCCTACTCATTTATTTTATCGTCTTATTCGTCAAATTTTTAAATAAAATTTAAAACAATTCTATTTTTGAATTATCAGCACACACACACATAGAGCACCGATTCAATATAAACCAAACTTAATTTTTCTTTAATTGAATTTTGAATTCTATTTTCTGAAGCATAATTATGGCAGAAAATCCCTTAACAATTTTCTAAAATAGATACTTTTTCGTATCTCAGAACAAAATATCCAGCAACACTTTTAAGACATTTTATCTATTTTCCGGCATTCAATATATTGCACAACATCATGAGATATTTTACAATATCTTGTGTAGTACAAGAAAGTATAAAAATAATTTTTTCATACGAATTTATTAAAATGTTTTTGTTTATAAAATTGTTTGGAATTATAAAATGGAAAACGCATCCTAGAATATATATATATATATATATATATATATATATATATATATTGCTTCATAATATTAAAAGCTGAGTCGAAATCTTTTAAATTTCGTGAGAAGAAAATTTTCTCGTCTATTTTTATTTTCATATTCACAAAATATATTTTATTGCAAATATTCAATGGAAAAAAAATCCAAAATTATCCCTTTTTTAAATATTAGGTTGAGAACCAAATTGAACAAACTTAGTTTTTTTAAAAACTTATTTTTCTTGTCATACTCGATTTTCTGGCTTATATATATTAATCACATGCCAATAATAATCGCTTAAAAAACCGAGATTTCACGCGAAATTTACTCCAAAGAGAACCTTTCATAACAACTGTCCATCTGTGTCATGTTAATACACAAGTATACCGGTTTCATTTACTATATTATAAAGAACACAACTCTCGTGTGAAAATAAAAATCTGAGTTCTCGTGGCGTTCATTTTTGCTTTAGACCCACAATTTTACGAGTGAGGGAATAACACCTTCATCATATAGCATGCGTGAAAATTTCAGATATACAAATCCTAACCCTGGTATTTCATCTCTAGTGTCTCAAGAAAAGCCAAGAGTGTCAAACCAAGAAGTGTTCTTCTACAAAAATAATTTTCTTACAAAAATCATTGCCGAAAATATCAAGACAAATAAATAAAAGAAAAGTTTTAAAAGCTCAAGTGCGTCTGCTCCTTTTCTCTTTCATTTTAATACAACTTGTTTTGTGATATATGCAGCCATGAAACCCGAGGAGGAAACATATTCGAGCTAAAGATAAATTCTAAGAAATCCGATATTTTAATAAAAATCTTTAGAACTTAAATTGGTGTTTATATAATTTTTCACTTTTTTTTTATAGTTTTGATTCTTGAATTTTCTCAACGGAAGATTGCAAAGCTTTATTTTAATTGACTGTAGCCGTGATATTCTGAAAATTTGTTTACCATTGCCTGCAATTAACTCTGAAACGAAAATAAAAATATACCCGTTTAAGATAAATTTATACTTGAGCTCAATAAATTTCTAAAATAGCAAAGATATTAATTCTGCATTCTCTTTAAAAGAAATAATGTTTGCCAGCAACATGAATACTTCTTTTTATTTCTAAAGTTGCTTTTCGTTTAGTGTTTATAAAGAAAAAATAATTTGAATTTTCCACGTTTAAAAACCAACATTCCTTGTATGTATATATAAGATCTTTAGAACTTGTGCGTATAATTATTCATATTTTTATCGATTTATTCTAATTTAGGGCCTTTATTTATTTTGTATTCTGTGGTTGCAAGATAAAGATTGCTGCAAATTTATTTTGTAACAATCAATTTAATTGCAAGATTATTTTAAAATGTGTTACTTAAGCTTCTTCCATTTTTAGTTAAGGCATAACTTTTTTGTACTTCATATTTTTTATCCACTGAAATGTTTTTTTTTGTCATCATTATTATGTTCTGTATATAATATATATATATTATGTTTTTTATTATTAGATTTTGGGCAATTCTCCACATTATCTAATCATTTAGCAATGAATATTTTCTTTTAATCTTCCTTTAAATTAAAAAATATTATTTTTTAAATTCTTTTTTAATGTAAAATATATTTATTCTTTTAGATTTGTAATATACCATGTTAAATAAAACATTTTAAATTAATAATTGTTGGAAATAAGTTTTTTTTTTAAATTTGCTATTAGCCAAAAAAAATCTATTATTTTAGAAGTATTCTTTCTTTACTGTTGCTTTGAGTTACTTATTTTTTAATAATTTATCCAACAGAAATGACTAATTTTTAAAACAATGATTATCATTACTTTTCTATTATCTTGATATTTGCTGCTGCTGTATCTCCAATTATTTTATTATTAGCTCTAATTATTTTACAAATTTGTGTCTAAAATATATTTCAATAGTTGAATTTTTTTAATATATGTAATTTAGAATCAAAATCATGTACTGATTAATCAAATATTTAATTTTTTTCCCCTTTTCATTCCATAATCTCATAAATAAATTTCTGTCTTATCTCACAAAATGTTGTGCTTACAATTTTACTACTGAGCATCCCTATTAAATCATCTGTGTATATCCAGATATTTTGAGGGGAGAAAATCTGATATATATATGTAATGATATTTTAACTCTAATTTCAATTTAATTAATTTTCAAGATTTTATCTTAATTTAGCCCATAGTAACTTTATTCTACAATATTCTCTTATTTCGTGATCCAATTCCACTGTCTCTACTTAATTAATTCAAGAGAAGCTTTATAAAATTGCTGACTCGATTAAACGCCGATACTTTCAAACGCTCGGCGTGAAGGGGTAAAAAACTGTCCAGTAAGCACATTCTTTCTTAAAAGATCCCTGTGTTTCCCTTACATGTGATTGACATGCGTCAGAAATCCCTATCAGAATCTTAATAATGTATTAGCACTATAAAATAATATTTTCCCTATCCATATCTCATATTATATAAGACGAGGGATAGTTTATTTCTCGCTCTTCCCCACTTCTGTTTTTGCAACGCGCTGTGGCGGACGTGCAATGTCCGCGCGTTTGCTTGTAAATAATTTTGCTTTCCCGATGGATATTAAAATTAATTAAAAAAGATAAAAAGTCTCTTCACTGTCTTCAAAACTACATCCTGCTTCATATAAAATAATGTTACATATATATATATATATATATATACACACATTGTTTTTTCTAATTTCCAATTATTTTATCTTACCGTTCATAAATTCTGAAAATAGATGCTCATTTTTCAGGCTTATTTCATTTATATCCAATAATTTTAGATTTTTCCTAATCTAAACCTTATACTTAAATTTGTAAAAATAAATATTTATAGCAATAAATCATGTTCTTCTCTTTTTTTAAAATCAGCAATTTATTCAATAATATCTAAATTATGAAAAGCTAAAATTGTACTTTAATTTGTATGCCTGAAAGTGCGAATAAACTTTGATTTTTTGCCAGCAAATATTTGATTTTGTAGAATTATATATAAAGACATTACAGCCATTAAGAATTTAATCAGCATTTTGGTAACTATTGGTTTTTAATTTTAATTAGTTGTTTACACTTGCATTATTTCGAATAGGGACAAGGGATTCTTTAGTTACTAACAATATACATTTTTATGATGAAATGAGAATAATCAGAAAAAAATTGTTTTTACAATGAGATTATCCTCTTTCTTTTTTCCTTTCAAAGAAGTGGTAAATTTTTGTGTAGGAATGCAATTATTTTGTTTGATTTTTAATTTGAAGCACACATTTTAATTAGAAACTTTTAAATTCATTTTATTATTATTGTGAGGAAAGGCAATGACAAACATTAATACTTGGCATATATTTATTAAGGAATGACATTGAAGTTAATGCAGAGACAAAACAGTACTTAACTAATATAAAAACAAATAAAAAGGAAAATGAATGTCAGTTGTTTGTCTTGCCATCTCTTCGTCAGACTCACATACGCCAATTTTAGTGCAAAACAATCGTGTGATTATTATGACATAATCAGTGATGCAACATGGTGCCATACAGAATATGAGAACTGACAGATTATTATTAATTTTCAATATTTTATATTTTAAAGGTTTTGTTATATTTTATTTCACACATTTTTATAGATTAGTAAAACAATATTTTTAACTAACTGTACTGAAAATATTTTTTTCCAGACTTTTCTTATTGCATAATGCCAAGGGTAAAATATATTGCCGAGGGATTTGTGGTGGATGCAAACAAACTTCTTACTGAATTTGTGGAAAAAAATTCACCAGAGTTTTCTGTTTTTAATCATGTTTGGAAAAAACACAATTTTGCTGCTATTTTCTTGTAAGTTTTTATTTTTCATAAGAATTTATATATTTCAAGTGAAAAAACAATTTAGTAATGTTATTTACTTTTTTTTTTTTTTTTTTTTCTTTTAGAGGTAGATCTACGAGGGAGTTGGCACAAGTAAGTAAACAGATTCTATTTCTTGAACCACTTAATATATTATTGAAAATAATTTTGAATATTATTTTGGATTAGAAATATTTCATTAAAAATAGTAAATAAAATTGTAAATCCTGAAGAGTTAAATATAGTTTTGTAGCTGTTTTTAACATATTGTATGGAGAAATTACTTTTACATTTTTGTAGTCTTTTTAGAGCATATGTGACATAAAAATACATCTTAAAAAACTTTGCTGGAGAGCTGGACACATGAAAATCCATAGCAAAATATACCTGTATGCGATGTTAACTTTGTATACTTTGGATTACTATTGGACACAGGGAGTCATCTAGTGGTGTTTAAAAATTGTTCCAGTTTAAGATACATATATGCATCACTGTCCCATGAGTTTTGGTTTCCAGAAATGCCTAGCTTTGAGAGACGTTTGCTGGTGATGCATATATGACACACCCGTCATGAAAGGGTTAACAGCAGGATTTTTGTGAAAAGATACTATTGCAAAAATTTTCCCAAACACCAAAAAGAATTGAAAATACTAAAAAATGTTTTTAAATAAAGCCTTTTATGGAGTTTTCTTTTGTCCGATTTATCATCCAAATTCTCAAAAATGGTCTATCTTTCAACTCTTTAAGAAATTATCAAGATTTTCATGATAAATTTTTTAAAGAGGATAATAATTCTAGAATTTGTTTAGTTTCTGATTTCTTTTTCAAGAACAAAAGAGTGAAAATTAGATCAAAAGAATCTTGTTTATTGAATGATTCTTAATAAATAACATTTTCTGGAAAATTAGACATTATCTATTAATTTTTAACATATTAACTTTTTACTAATTGACATATTGAACATTATTTTACTAATTTACGTATCATTTTTAAAATACTTTTATAAAGAAAATATTAATTGATTTACTTATGTGGTTTAAAGTTTGATTTTTGAATAAATTTTAAAAGTAAATTGTTTACTGAATTTTATACATATCTTTATAATGGATGGTTGTATAAAATCATGTTAAAAATGATATTATTACAATGCAAATTATTTTATTTAAATTATTTTTTTTGTGATAGTTCACTCAAGAAATCTTCCAATTAACTTTAAACCTTTTGTTAACTGCTGAACTTCCTCATCAAATTGGTGCTGTTTACTTGTTGTATGCGCTATTTAGAAATCAAATCATTGAACCACCTACTAGGGTAAGTTCAATTTTTCTTTTATTTTGAAATGGTATTTGCCATAATTTTAGAGATAATCAACATGTTTATCGTGACAACCATATTGGCTTTGCTTTTCAATATCTGACTTATTTTTTATAATTAACTCATCTAGACTGACTTTTTTTTGTAGGAAGTTTAACACAATGTTATTGAGAGTATCTTTGTATATTTTCAGTATTTAATAGGAAAAAAGAGGCACATGCCGATATGTTCTTAATATCAGTTGAGCTAAATTTCTTTCATCTTATATTATGGAATGTTTTACTATGTTAATCTTTTTGCCTTTAATTAAAATTTTTAAAATTATCATTAATCAAATTGAATTATCAATTTTACACTTCTATAAAACATTTAATAATATTTTTGTAAAAGGGTATCAAAATACTGTGTTGTAAAATGCCTATCACTTTATTCCCTCCCCTACTATTTTATATTGAAATTTTTTATTTATGCTCCTTATTAATCTAAATGGTGTTGCTAGAATACTGTATTGCAGCCATTTACAATGTTAGCACACTGTGTTATGTACATACTCTTGCAACAGATTGCCTATAACTCATTTTAAAATTATACTATGAATTTTATATTTATCATGTATCAACTACCCACTGCTTCTTATCTTCACCAGCACCTATCTGTGCTATATGTAGGTAAGAAAAAGGAAAACACAAATACCTTATATTGTATAATTTTCATATTCAACTTTTAAGAAGCTAAGACATTCAGCTGTGTACTAATCTAAAAGTTTTAGGCAGCAAACATTTTTAATCTAAAATTTGTGGTGTGTGTGTGTGTATATATATATAGTATAAAACGAAGTCTCCCGAAAGCATCTATATGTTTGAAAGAGAAATACTTAACTGATATTGGAGCTATTTATACCATTTTATAGAGCGTTTATTGGGGAAGGTTTTAGTATATTTAAGTTATATCAAAAGGAAAAAAAGTTTTATAATTACAATTTTAATTATCTTCCAACTATGATTCGTGCATGCTTAAAACAGCAGTAATTGTGTTTGCACTTTTTACGCATGTGTGAAAGCCTCAAACTGCTCATGTGCAAATAACAAGAGCTGTAGTATACATATTCGATACTTTTCTTTGTTTGCGTCTGATTCAAAATGCATTATGCCCCAAAAAAATTAACTGATATTGGAGATATTTGTACCATTTTGTAGGGCATTTATTGGGAAAGGTTTTAGTATATTGAAGTCATATCTAAATTTAAAAAAAAAAGTCTAAATATTTCTGAATGTGTGCTATAAAAAGTTGTTTTGTAGTTATTTTTGATGATTTCTAAATATATTTGTTATGTTCGTTTTATGTTGCTTGCCATGTCCATGTCATATCGGGTGGAGGTGAGGATTAAGTTTAAAGATAATTTTTCCTCTTGGATGTTATGTCACAAGCAATGCTGTGCGGGTACTGCTAGTATATATATATATAAAACATTTAAACATAATTTTGCAGCTGCATAGTTCAAAAAGAAGTGACTGCTGAGCTGAATGAACATCTACAAAACTCACTGCCGACCCATATAGTTTGAAGAGAATTGTATAAACAAAATATTTGGACCAGAACTGCAATTGCAAAACCCCTTGTGACAGATGTAGATTGGAAAAGCCAAGTACAGTGGTGAAAGGACCATAACAATTGGACCGCAGATGAATAGAAAGCTGTCTTGGTTTCATGAATTCAGTTTCCTCCCAATTCCTTATCACGGTGCTTGTTTATTTGTGACGAAGCCCTGTAGAAGTCTTCAACCCAGACTACCTCCTTCCTATAGTGAAGTATAGGGTTGGTTCCATAATGATTTGGAGTAGGAACCCTTATCATCTTACATAGACATTTCAATAGCAATGCCTGTGTTACTCTTTTGGTCGCATTCCACAGTGCAGATATTGTTTCCATCTGGAGATAGCACCCTACAAGATGATAATTTCTCAATTCATTGTTGCCAAACTGTTCAGTCATTGTAAAATAAATAATAAATTATCGTTGCATTTCTTGATTGCACAATAATTCATTAATTTAGTGAAGATTGTGGTCTGGGTGAAATGACTTGAAGACACATGTTGTCTTTTCTGGCGTTTATTGGTAACATCAACAACAAAAGGCACATGAAAACGCCCAAGTGTAGAAGGCCTAGAGAACTACACATAAAACTCTCTCGGTAGAGCCGAGATAACACTCCCCCTAGTACAGGAGTCCAGTTCGCTTCTACTAGAAAAAAAATGTATACTAAACAACAACAGGAGGACCACGTGACACATGATTGGCAGCTAGTTCCTCCCAGGGAGATCACGTGGTTAACTGTATTCTTAACAATCATGGTTTTGGGAACATGAGGACACAGTTACACATCTTTTGTGGTCTGTCCAATCACCAGACTTAAACAGCATGGAGTTTTTGTGGTCTGTCTTGGAAGAAAGAGTCAGATCCTGTTATTCTCCTCCTGCATCCCTTCGGCAGTTTCTACTTGAGGAATGGTACTTACCATCATAGAGAACTTGTATATATCCATTTCAAGGAAAATTCAAACATTTTTAACTGCCAAAGGGGCTCTTGCACCATATTAATGTTTAATACTTCTTTGTGTATGGGTTTTCCATTAATTTCGACAACCCCCTGTATCAGAGGCGGCGGTAGCAGGGGTAGCAAGGGGGAACATTGCCTCCTATCGGCAGTCTCTTTCCCCCCCCCCCCCCCTCGTTGGTGAGAGATTGAGAGTTTCGTCAGCAAAAGTGTTTACCATTTCAGGACGGTTGTAAAAAATTGCGCATTATCGAATATGATTATTTAAAATTCGCCTTAGTTAATATATTGTAAACAGTCGAAGTATTCCAAGTAACAATTAAAATATTTTGACTATATTTGGAAAAATCATCAGTACTGTGGTAGGCCAATAATATACCATATTTTGAGGATAATTTTTGATAGACCGAACTAAGAACTGAATGCAATGGATGTTGAAGATGTCAAGTTCGTAGATTCTCAGACATCTGATTCAAATGTCTTTCATTAAGCTTATAACTTTACTACTTTTGGCAATATAACCGACAAGGTAGCAAGTGAATAAGATATTGACAAGGTATATTCTCATTTTGCGGGCCATTTTTTTGTCGGCCGACTATGAATTCAATGCAGTGAATGCCAAAGACGTTAAATCTGCAGATTTTCAGACATCTGATTGAAATGTCGTTCATTTAGCTTATAATTAATACTAGATTTGGCAGTATATCCGACAAGTGGATAAGATATAGCATTCTGCCGAAAACTTTTGGAAGACCGACTATGAACTGAATGTGATGAATGTCAAAGACTCTATTCACAGATTTTCAGACGTTTGATTCAAATGTCGTTCATCAAGCTTTTAATTTGCACTACTTTTGGCAATATAACCGAAAAAACATAAGACATGTCCCATTTTCTCGGAAAATTTTGATCGGTCGACTAAGAATTCAATGCGAATGGTTGTCGACGAGTCCAAATTCTCAGTCATTTTATTTAAATGTCGCAATGTTCTTTCAGCATATAATTTATACTAAATTTAGCAGAATAATCAATACGTTGGCCAGTGAATAAGACGTCACATTTTCCCTGATTAATCTTTGTCCTTCGAATAAGATTTTATCATAGATTATGGAAAAAAAATTGTTTTCATCACTTCGATTATCTCCAGTGGAATTATTAGAGAAATTGATGCTTTTATATTATTCATGAATAAGTCGATAGAGTTGTTTTCCATAATTCATCATTTAAATTCAAGTTCTAAAATTAATCGTCATCTTATTTATATAATTGTTACTTCCTCATTACGAATTGATAAATTTATTTTATTCATTTCACTATGAGAATAGTCTGATTAAATTCTAGTTAATAATTAAACTAAATTTAATAAAACGCTCTTTTTTTTGACACTCTTGTGAATATACATGCTAATAAGAGTTATTTTGCTGTAGCTACATTATGTGAATTCATTATAAATAACTGAAGTGAGTAGATTGTACAATTGCAAATTAAATTTATTTAACAGTAAAATATATGTTTTCTTTTGTAATCTAATTTATCAGGCAACAATTATTACACTAAGAAAATATTCCTGACTTCAAATGATGGCACTAAATAAATATATGTGGTATGGTAGCTGTCTAGTTACGCTCAAGTATGCATTAAATTTGATAAACAAATTACTACTTAAATTCAGATTCTGCATTCAGTATTATAACTATGTAATCGAGGAATGTATTGCCTTATTTTCTTCTAAAATTCTTCTTTCAATTGCTTTTCGCAGCAAAAACTATATAATTACAGGTGCTTCTAAATTTTTAAAAGACTTTGGATAAAGAGGTCTTGATAAAAGAGTGATTAAAATATTTTTTCATAGAATATTCATATATAACATATTAGCCCACGACATAGGAATTTACTTAACTTCCTAATTAGATAGTTGTTCTTATTTGGGATGATGATTATTATTTTAATCCATAGGCAAGGTCATAAGTGATTTTTGCATTTTAAATTACTAAATTTACTTAATTGCAGATTTGAAATTAAAAATTTAGTAATTAGATGAACGAGTCAGACTCGCCGTTGTTTATGAAGGGGTTAAGAAAAACCAATGCATACAAATAATAAAATTCACATTTTGAGAGGAATATTAGCTTGCAATAACTTCTAGGGAAAAAAGTACTTAACCATAAGAACGTGTACTTAAAAATGAAAATAGGGGATTTCATATTCAAGATCTAATTGTTTTTTAGTAAAATGCATTGTTTTTTTTTAAGCTTAAATATTTATTGAAAAATAAATATATGGGAATCTGATGTTTAAGTAGTTTCATTTTTACAAATACATTTTTCATATCTTACATAAAATATGAAGCGTATACATAAATTTAGAAAATATTTTCTCTAGCCTTCTTAAGAAACAACATAATTGTATCTTTTACACATTCTATATTGTTCGTGTCCGAACTATAGTAAATTTGTGTTAATTACGCACACTTATTCTCTTCGGATTCGAAACACTTGTGCTCGTTGTCGCAATCCTTATTTAGCAGATATTTTATGTAGGGAACTATGCTGAAAAATCTATTTTTGGTGAAAACATCGAATATTTTTTATTTATTATTTTGGATTTCTGAAAAAGTTTCTTTAACAAAACTTTTTCTTTCAACATACTTTTTATATAGATTCCACGATAAGAACATACATCTGTTCGTTTAGAATGACACGCCATTCTGGCGCAATCTATGTTCCTATCTATATACTACAACCTAGAATAAAATATAGCCATATTTTTTTCTAATATTATATCTCAGTGCAATTAAATCTCAAGAGTCTCATGAAACATAGGCTCAAGTATTAGCGATATTTGGACAGTCAGTAAAAGAAACAGAGAACAACATTTTTTTTAAAAAATATATCTTTGAAAATTTTTAACAATGAAAGAAAGGTTCAGTATCTGAATTGAAAAGAAGCTAAATTTTCTTTAATTAAATATAAAATTAATTATTATGAATTATTTTGGAGCAAAATTAGAGGTATTGGGCTCCCCTATCGGCAAATCCCTGCCGCCGCCTCTGCCCTGTATGCTATTGCATGCAGTGATTGGATTTGCTCGTTTCTTTTTAAAAAAGATGCAAAAAGTGCAGAATTGAGTGAAATGGGGAAGTGTTGAATGTGAGAACTTTCTTGAGAAAAACTTTTTAAATTTTTATAATTATTAAACTTTTTAAATTATTATAATTATTTTCTACTGTTATGATTTTATTTGCTATGCAAAATATTATTTCCCTTTTTGATAAACGTTAACATTAATATAGATTGTATTATAACAATAAAAAAAAAATCTGTATTTATGTATGCTGGTATCAAACTGGTATTTTTTCCCTCCACTCTTACAGATTAGAGTAACTCTTCAAGTATACCAACATTTTGTGGAAATGAAAAGACTTGCTGTAGAATTAAAATACAAGTCATTGCACTATGTAATTGGCTATTTAATGAAGTGTGCATTTGATTTTGTTAAACATCCGTGTTTGGTAAGTAGAAATTTAGATTTTAAATTTTGTAAATGCAGCAAATAATCACTTAAGAATTGGTAGAAATTGCTATATAAATATGCTTATTTTTCTGATTATTTCATTTACAGACTATCGTTTATTATAAAAACTACAAAAATGTAAATAATGCAAGGGAATAGAATAGAATAAATTAATAATATGGATTTTTGAATTTTAAGCTAAGTTAAAACCATAGCAATAAATAATTTTAATCTAAACAAGTAAAGGTTGGAAGTATCCATTCAAAGATACCCACAAATATAAACATAAACATTTAAAACATTAAATAACTTAAATTGTTTTATTAATTGAATCTTAAAGACAAATCATTAGATAATTAGTTGGGTGTATATATAATTCAGTTCAACAGCAGATGCTTTAATCCTTGTTTCTCCATTGACCATTCATTGCAATGTAGTTTTTAAAAAATGCTTAAAATGTTATAAAAATTGGCAGAAGCAGAGGTTTCAGTAATATCTGAATAGTAGCTTGTATTTTTTATGTGTACATGTTTCAAATGTACAATTACAAAACAGTATTGATCTAACATTTGTGTAATAATATTGCTTATTTTATACGAGATCTCCATTCGGCTATCTCAAAAATAGCATTGGGTTGAATTTAATAAAGATTTCTAACAAATTTATTGTATAAATGAAAAACACATTATATTAATTCTTGGATTTATTCATACAAACATTCTAATAAGAATATTATTATATAGATAAGGAGGATAACCTTTCAACTATTTATCTTCAGTATCGATGCATATTATCATTTAAACAAATTTTTCTATAATTACCAGGTGTTAGTATGTGTTTGAATTAAATTTGAGATTTAATTTCTAGCTTCTCCCCCTTTGTCTTGGCATTTTTTATATTTTTTTACAGATTTAAGAGAATATATATATGCATGTTACTGCTAAAAAGATTTTTAAAGATGTGATAAACAGTTTAAAAAGTAAAAGGAAATAGTATAGGAAATAGTAAACTAATCGAGAGAATTTTCATTAATAATAAAGAATTAAACAAAAAAATTACTATATAATATTTTACACTTTTTCTGCATCCTATATCTTCACAAGAACATATTTTGCTCTTTTGAAAAAATTTCTTTCAAAAAATGCAACTACCCTGATTTATTCAGGTAGATTTATATGATTGTTTCTCTCTAATACATAGGGAAAATACATTTTCCCCACCTTTTCCTTTCAAATGGCATCTTTTTTAGATAAATAATCAGCCAAATAATATTTCATATTATTTGACATAGGTGCAAAGCTTTTAAATTTGAAGACTATTGACTATTTTTGATGTTATGCATACTTAGTTATAAAATTGCTAGGGTTTATATAAAGAAGATATTTATGTAGTTACTAAAATATCAGAAAGACGGAGGGGGATATTTCAGTACTGAATAGTTTTACTTTTTTACTGAATAGTTTGCAATATCCTCTTTAACTTCTCTTTAGAAGCTTTCTAAAGTAAACTAAACCTTCACAGAGCTTTCTAAAAATTTAAATTGTGTAAAAAAAAAAAAAAATTGCTTGCATTGCTTGGAAGAAAGGAAAGGTCAAAATTTTTTCTTCAATGGCATGATATGAGTTATCCAAATTTATGAAATTCTTAATCAGGCATAAATCTGTTTCTATCTTTTTTTTTTTTTCTGTTGCAGTATTTATTTAAAGAGGATAGTAACAAATTTATACTTATAAAACTGTCTTAATTAATCCTTTTTATATTTTGGCTTTTAAAAGCAAACACTTAACTAAATCAATTTGTAGTTAAGCTATAGCTAATTAAGTTTAGAATTTTTTTAGTTGTAAATTTTATCATATATATAATTCAAAGACCAAGATTTATTCATTATCTTCAATGACTCATTTCTTTATTACCTGAAATAATAAGTTTTCAAAACATCAGTATTTGTTCTGCCTATTATAATTTCCACTCTTAGAATAAATTATTTTTTAATTGACAGTTTTGGAAAATTTTTGTGTTGCCATTGACTTGTATGTTTTATCTTTTATGTAATTTTTAAAAAAATAATAAAAATGTAGAATTTTTATTTTTTCAAAGTGTATTAACTAAGTATATATTTTTTATATCTCAATGGTTGGAGTATTGTATATATTTTCCTGAAGATTGTCATTTGCACAGAAATGTCTTAACCTAATTTTGTTTTTAAAGAAATGATTCATTAGCTGTTGCAAATTCTCTTAGAATTAATTCCTTGTGGAAAAATGATAAATTTTAATAAATGAACTTTAGAATGCTCTTAATTGTTTTTATTTAACGGTAAAATCTAATTTAATCATTTATAAAAAAAATCTATAAAGTCTATAGATCAAAAAATTAAACTTAAAATATTTTATTTTTCTTACTATGTTATTTAAATTAATGAGTTTTTAAATATGCATAAATTTGTATTTCTCATTAGTATACTTGTTTTTCTGTAAATAGGTCAATTAAAAAAATTAATTAATTCCTTGTATGTGTGATACTTAAAGCTTTCAAAAAGTTAGTAGAAAGAGTCTTGAAAAGTTTGACATTTAATGGCTATTTTTTTAACTATTTAGAGAATTCTAAATATATTTTTTGATATTTTATTAATGTAGATTGTATTTGCTAATTGTTTAATTACTTTGAATTTCTTTGCAATAGAGTAATTTTATGTGATATTACAGTTAAACAACAAATGTAAATGAGCAGACTGACTTATATCTTACTGCATATTGTCTTAAGTTGTGCTGTAATGTCACTTCTTTTTTCTTCTTGCGAGATATTCCAAAATTAAATTGTCACTGAGAACTTGATTTGCAATTACATGAGTCTGGATATATAAATGCATAATTTATAACATTATGAAACTGTTTCTGAAGTGGCATATATTCTGTCCTTCTCTTGTGAGTTAGTAAGTGATACAACGATATTATTTATGTACCTTACTTTATATCTACTTTGCAAATATTATTAAATCAATGTTTATTGTATATTTTTATGATGTTATTTGTTTATTGTATTTATAGTATGATATTGTTTGCTTTAACATTAGATTGGGCCACGGAATTTCAAATGTACAAGGGAAGTGAGAATGAATTCACTCCAAATGAGTTGCCTGCTTGATGATTTAAAACGTCGGTCTGTGCCTTTCTTCGATAATGAAACATTGAGGGTAATAGCATTGTTTGTTCTTAATATACAATTTGTTTCCATGTAATATTGTGCACTAATATATTTAAGCTTGTTAAATATTTATTAGTGTTCTATACAGACAATTATTAACTTATTGAGATTTATATCTCAAAGTTCACAATCGTGATAATTACATGGACTGGTATTATAATTTTGTTCTAAGAGAAAACTTTATTAAATTGACACACACACACACACACACCAAAACTTAATCCATTATGCCTAAAGGGAAAAATCAAAACTAATACTAGGTGTGAAGTCCAGCTTGACTTTTTTTATGTTGACTTCAACATAGATTGATCTATATATTAGTCAACTTTTTGTTTCTCACATCTGTCTGTTTCTCTGTCTGAGAAAGAATGTTTCTCTCTTTGGATGTTTGGGGAAAGTTCTCTTAATTCCAGGGGTTAAAGATACATTTTATAACAAAACAATTCAGGCCTGTTGCTGTAAATTGATTTCCCTATCTTTTCATCAGATTAATTAGTTATTTTCATAGATTTTTCCTACTGTGTTGTGTATATTAAACTAATTGAAATATTTCTGGATTTATTTATCAAGTCAAATACAATTATAGAAATATTTGAGCTTTGTAATTGAAAGACAATTTGGTTTTCTTTCAGCTATGATTTTGATACTGATTATGTTTTACAAAATGAGACAAACATTTTTCAACAATTCTTTTGTATGACTGCCTTTAACATATTGGTATGGTCATTAATATATTTAAAATGTTAAAACTATTAACAACAAATGGACAGATGGAGGGAAATTCTAGTAGCAGTAATTATATCTTTGAACATACCTTTGTGCCTTTGAACATCATGACAAAAATCTTCCTTACTTTAGACTAATTGACTAGCTGGTTGGAAATATTGTTGTGTTTAATTTCAATTAAAAATTTTATGAAATAATTTGAGGGTTATGATACATTCAACAAAGTATATTTAAATGTAACATTGTTGTAAATATTAAAGCTGTTTCAATAGTCATCTTTGTATTATATATATGAAACACATTAATTAAGTCTCATTACATCATACTGCACTTAAAAATGGAAATGTTTATAAATTGATTCATTTGTCTTCTAAATTTTACAGTATTCACTTTCTCATTGCCAGTTAATTTACACAAATATAAAAAAAAGGAATTATTTTATCTTAGCTTTCAGAGATATAAGAAAATCACACAATTAAATATTTGATGAAATAATGAAAAAAAATTGAATTTCATTACAATAAATGAGTTTGTTATGGAAAATGAGCAAAAAAGAAAGTAATTTTAAAAAATTGCAAACATTGAGGAAAAATTTATTTAACCATTTGTGTCACTAAAAAAGTATTTTTTAAAATTTTAAATGATGTAAAAAAACAAATTTGCATGATAATATTTTTAGAAATTATCATCATAAAAAAATCTTGCTAATGTAATTAAAATTCAAGAAAAAAATCATTAAAGCAATATCCTGATTTTCGAAAGTATGTATAAGCAAAATTTTAATAGCTCTAGGTTAATTGATTTATCCTGTCATGCATCAGCATATATACAGATGGATATTTTCTTTTAGTAATAGTTAACATTCAATATAATGTCACTAGCTTTTATAGAATTAAAATGCAGCTGTTCATTTTAAATTTCTTCTTAAATCTTTTAATTTGAAATCTAGCGTCCTTATATCAAATTCTATATCAATACCATCAAGTGGTATTTCAATATTGAAAGATTCCTCTTCTGACCCAGTATACGTTAATCTTAATTCCTTCATTTTGATATTGTATAGAAATTTGTTATTGGAAATTCTGAGTTATACAATATCCTTTTCAAGCGACCAAGATTTGAAATAATGAGATCAGTTTCAAAAGAGCTTTCAGTATGCCATTCATTAAAGATTTTTACCCAAATAAATTATGTTATAAAATTAGCTATTTTGGATGTCAAAAGTCAGTTAATAATTAGATTGATGAACGCTGAGTTTTAAAAGTGAAACTCTCATCATACGGACAGATTAAAGTTATAGTAGTGTAAATCACTTTTAAAGAAAAAAAAAGTAATTAAGTTTAAAACTGTAAACAAGGAACCTTCAAGCCCTCTATTATTTTTTTTCTGAACTATGCAGTGTCTTTTGCATGTACTAATTTTGTAAACACTAAAAAATATGATTTATATTAATTAATTTTAACTATGTTTGCAACACTTTTACATGAGAAAAAAAAGACTCTTTGTAATAACATATGTATATATTAGTAATATTTATGTATTGTCTAGAATTTTTTAAATAGTAATATATAATTTTTAGTACAAAAATTCTCTTCTTTTTTTGTTGATCTTGTTTCAATTTCTCATTTTTTTTTTATTTACTAATGCAATAACTTAAGTTGATAAAATTACTTTTTACTAAGGAAATAAAAATGTGTAAATAAATTTTGCTGTTTCCAAACTGTTATTGAAAATGTTTTTTTCTGTAACTTATCTTGTTCCTTATCTCTTAATTTTGGTTTACCAAAAGAAGATGAAATTTTTGGTTTCATAAATAATATTAAAAATTTTTAGTCAATTGACTATTTCAAGATGTAATTCTGTTGCATATTCTAGAAATCAAAATGAGGATAATTTTATATATTATTAAGTTACTATTGAATGAGATGCATTGGTTTGAAAATAGTTAAAAAAAATTTTTTTTTACTTCCTTTTTTCTTTAAGGAAATTGAAGAATTGAATAATACTTATGCAAACTTATCAAAAAATGTACCAATACCGAATCAAGGATTGGCAACTGATTTGGATATCAAAAAATATTTGAAGTAAGTATAATATTTGTAACTTTCCATGAGTGGGCCATAAAATAAAAGGAATACTTATTAAAAAATGTTCTGCATTTCATTCCAGCAGTGTAGTTATGACACTTGGCAGAGAAGGCTGTTTCTAATGATTATTAAACAAAAAAGATCACCTTTCTGAAATTTTTCTTAAATATTAGATGCATTTTTTGGTATTCTGTGATATTTACATTTCCACCCAGGGGTGCCAGGAATGTAATTCCTATTAGAATTGATTTTGAAAATGAATATAAGCAGTTTTGTTCATAGATGGCAATGCTAAAGGAAACATTAGCAACATATATTTAAATCAGCACAGCACAAACATTAAATGCTTTTATCTTTCGCCATATTTTTGGAAACAAACAACTGCTTTGGTAGTTTCTCTCTTACATCTGTTGTTACTCCTGAACAGTGTTGTTACTCCTGAACAGAGAAACTTACCTCTCATGGAGTTTAATCATGATACACTGCACTATCAAAACTGATAGACTTCCAACGACATATGAATTTTGGGGTATGTTTAATTTAAATCTCATCATTGAACTCTGCAAACTATTTTGAATACTAGGAAACCCATATATATCACCAATTATGAAAAGATATTGAAGATAAGATGCATTTTTCAAGTATAATGGATTTAAGATTAAAAGTGTAGATAGTAATTGAAAGTTTATGAGCTGAAAAGAGTCAACAGATTCAATTTCAGATGACAGTAGGAAATCTACTATAATTTTTAAAGCCTGTTTCCACTAAAACATTGTTGCTTCAACTCTGCTCTAAAAAAAGAGAACCCTATTATACTCAGACAAATGGGTCTAGAAACCATAGAAAAGCTCTTCCAGGAGAACCTGGCAGTAGCTTTCACTGAAAGTTCTTCAGATAAATCCGTCAACAGAGGTTGATCAGGCATCTTCTTTATTCTTCCATATGATGAGAAATTCAATCTTAAAATTAACACAGGTTTGATTGCCTCCAACTTTACCAGCGAACTTTTGGCAATCAAAGAAGCCCAAACATTTTACCTGACTAATTCTGAAGCTATGGACCTTGCTGAGGGACTGGTTGTTTTCTCAGACACTAAATCGACCTTAGAGGCCATCAGAAACGGAGGCACAAACATCACCTCTACTATAAATGACTTACTCGATCAACTGCATTGCAAGAGGAAATCTTGTGTATTGCAGTGGATACCTCCACATGCAAACATCGAGGGTAATGAGTATGCAGATTCTTTGGCCAAAGAGGCATGAAATCTTGTTCAATCTAGTTTCATCATCACACTTGCAGATGTGAACACTGTGGCCAGATGTAGATTTATAAATCAGCCCTCTAGGAAGCATTTAGTCACTGACTTTGATTTCTCTAAGAATATAAGAACTACATTAAATAGATTAAATACAAATCATTATAAGAGAATAAAGATCCTTCTCGATGGGACAAGAACCTTTATTTATTGCAAGGACTACCCAGAAATTCAGCTCACATCGAGACACATCTTTGTGTGCCCATTTATTACTGCAGATGTCTTAAAGTTTGGCTGGATCCACTTCGGGAGATCCTTTACAATCCTGGAGCACCAAAGCTGGCGGCTGTGGTTTTCTGGACATTTGGCAATATCTGAGACTTTCTTTCCTCACTTTTTGCATTTCCATGGATACGACAACAACAATTAAAACATTGAACAGAATTTGATTTTTCTATAAACCTTTATCACCACAAAGTCAATTGTTAATTCATTGGTTTTTCATTGCTATTGAACAATGCTACCACTCCTTCTACTCTACTTGGCTCCATATTCATCTGTTAAGTATTTAATCAAATAAAAAAATATTATTTATGTACAGATCATCATGTTAAAAGGTTTTTAGTGTACAAAAAAAAAAAAAAAATAAAAAAAGACAGTAGTTGCAAGACAGAATCAGTGACATTCAAAATATGTACAATCATTTTTACAGTAACTTCCCGCTTTTGGCAATCAGAGAGCTTGCCAAAATTCATTTTTTTAAAAATTATTAAATGAATAATATAGAATACATCTTTTAAAATTTCTGTTTATTTCATATTGCTGCATTGAAGAAAGGCAGTCGAATCTCCATGGCCGAATGGTCATGGCACTGGTCTCATAATCAAGAGACCGCGGGTTCGAATCCCGCTGGAGACAATTCGATTCATAGTATATGTAAATATTTAATTCCTTGATTTTATGTTTTCCTTTATTTCATGTTCCAGAAGATACTGGACATTTCTTTAGTTTACCAGACAAGTGTTCTGGACTTTTCTTACTGTCTCCAGAAAAGTATTCTGGAACTTTCTCTGCTAGTATAGAAGCAGAAGATTTGTCAGTCACTATATTCTCAGTTCAGAGTTGAGTTAATAAATTGGTGTAGCTCTACTTCTTGTGTGTCTCAGTGAGTCCCACACTAAAGTATCTACGTGACAAGCCGACTGGCTTGCAAAGCAAGCTACAAAACTAAACATCATTGATCCTGTGAGCATCCCCAAATCTCACATTCTTAATGAGAATCACAAAAAGAGCATTCTCTTATGGAACGAGCTGTACCAAAATTCGTCAACTGCCTCTTTAACCAAATTATTTTTGCCCACAATTTCTCAAAGGTTGAATAACAAGCATTTTTTCAGTGATTTTCACTTAACAAAATTTCTTACTGCACACGGTAATTTCAATTATCTCAAGAAATTTGGATTATCGAACACTGATCTGTGCTCTTGCAGCGTGGGTGGAGTTCAAAATGTTGAACACTTGCTTTTTGATTGCTCCAAACTTACTGAAGGGAGAAAAGATTTTATTGTGAATCTCGATGCCTGTAATATTAAGTTTCTACCTCTGCTGCATGTTTTGGTCGACCACAAAATGGCTTTTTTCTCATTCTGTAAATTTATTGCCTTTGCTGCTTCAATTTTTAATTAGTTTTATTGTTTATTTTTTCCTGTTGTTTTTATCCTTATTTTTATGCGTACATATTTTTATCTATGTATGAAGTTATTTCTACTTACTTCTGTAAGCCTTGTGCTGTACTTTGTGGTGCGCAAGGATTGACTTATTATTAAAAAAATATATATGTAGGACTCAGGAATCACTACTATTTAGAATCACGCACATTTAATT
>JAPMOR010122873.1:107455-132900 GCA_026543865.1 Argiope aurantia
CTGTTGGCCAGCAGATGGCGCTCGTTATCAGGCGTTCGTCACTACATTCGGCGATCCTGACATCTCTTTCGTCCTCGAAAGTTAAATCAAAGTAGAAAAATCTGAAAGAATAAAAAAAAAGAAAACAGTATCTGGATAAACCAATAAACATTTTTTTTTTCTTTTAGTCTGAAGACCATGCTTTCATGAAATCAACTGCTGTGGAAGTTGTATTTGGTCCGTCTAGCATCAAATTCCTGAATATCAAATTAATGTAACGCTGAAATACACTCGGACTATTGGAAAGTCCAAATGGTACTTTAAGAAATTCCCACTGGCCATGATGTGTTACAAAAGACGTAAATTTTGTGCTATCTTTCTCTACGTCTACATGAAAAAATCCGTTTTTCAAGTCCAAAGTAGTAAATATTTTTGATTGCTCAAGTTTGTCAAGCAAATCTTCTATGAGGGGTAAAGGGTACCGATCTTTAATCATCTTTTTATTTAGCTTACAAAAATCAATGCATAACCTATAACTGTCATCCTTCTTCTTGCATAAAACCACGGGTGAACAGAAATTTGAAGTACTGGGTTTTATTATTCCTTCCTGTATCCATTTATCAATCTGAGTTTCAACGAATTTTTGTTCTTTTAAAGGCAGCCTTCGAGGGTTGTGAGTAATCGGAGTATCATCGCTCAGTATTATTTTCATTTGTAACTCCGTACTTTTTGTTTTGTTTGGCGAATACTTATTTAAAAGACGATTTATTTCTTGTCTGAAGGGTTTTTTTACATGACTCATGTCGATTTCATCATAGTTTATCGAATCCGCTAAATGAATGAAGTATGGGAGAGGATTTGTATTTATTTTATTGCAAGCCTCAGCAAAAATAGGTGCCTGTCTGTCTCTTTTCAACTCCGCGGAACGTAATGATACGACCTTGACCTCGCTTCTCACCAGCCGGGTGTAATTTATTTCAGCTTTTTTCCCATGAATTTTAATTTGTTTTTCTTGGAATGAAAAGCTTAGATTATTTAATACGTCCATGCCGATGATTATTTCGTTCGGCATTATTTCTAACACATACACATTAGTTGATATTACATATTCATCAATTAATATATCACAATCAAAAAAACCTAGAGGAGTAATGCTATCTCCACTTATACCAGCTAATTTCACATTATCAGTCGTTAAATTAGGTTTACCAATTTTCAAATAAAAATCATAATTAATCATAGTAATATCACTTCCAGTATCAATTAATGCATCACAATTTATACCATTTATTTCAACATTTTTACTAAGCTTATTTACAGTTTTTGGAGAGTTACGAATATACACTTTATTTGAGAGAGACACTTTAAAATCTTTTTGCGGGCAGATACTGGCTTTGTGGCCAAAGCTACCACATTGGAAACATTTCAATCCTTTGTTTTTAAATTTGCAATTAATTGATTTATGGCCAGCCTCATTGCAATTAAAACATTTATTATTACTCTTGTTATAGTAATTATCATCAGCATAATTCTTTTGAGCACGAACGAACGGCAATGGTGAATTTTTAGCTTCTTTCGCGATATCAAATTTACTTCTGTTTTCGGAAACACGCCAATTTCTGTTTGTTTCCTTTTTAAGGTGACTTCGTGCTGCTTCATATTCGTCCAGTTTATTAACCAAATCTTCTACTTTCTTTATTTTGGGCAAATCGTCGAGAAAATGATCGCGTACGTCATTTGGTATTTTACTCTTTAACTGGTCAACGACCATTAGCTGCTTTAAATCTTCAAAATCGGTTATTTCTAAACAATTGATCCATTCCTCAAAAAAGTTATTCAGTTCAAAACCGAAATCCCGCCATGAAGAAGAAGAATCTCGTTTGTGAGTAAAGAACTTCTGCCTGAGTTGTTCGGAAGTTAATTTAAATCTTTTAAGCAACAGTTTTTTTATGTAATCATAGTCATTAGCTGATGGATCAGGTTCACGAGCAATTAAATTGACTATATCTAATGGTAATAACCCGAGTAAATAAGAAATCCAGTTTTCTTTTGCAATGTTAGCCCTACTTATTTGTTTCTCAAATAACGAAAGGTAAACACTTATGTCTCCGCTATTATCATAATTCTTCAGCAATTTTAATATATCAGTCTTAGGCATATCTGATACAGTTAAAGTATTTTCTGTACTTTTTAACTCAAGTTCTAACTTTTTCAACGTATATTCGCGCTTATTCTTTTCGGCTTCCGCTTTGGCCTTTTCGGCTTCGGCTTTGGCCTTTTCAGCTTCGGCTTTGGCCTTTTCGGCTTCGGCTTTTTCAGCATCTAACCGTTCGCGCTCCTGAGTGATAGTTAAAAGTAAGTTTTTTACGAACTCTTCGTTATAGTCTTTCGACTCTGTTATCATTGTAACTAACTGTCGCACTTTGGCATCCTGTGGTGCCGTTAGTTCTAATTCGTCTACTAAAGTTAGTAAGTCGCTCTTTCGTGCTCGTGCAAGAAATGCCATACTTGAGAATAAATCAAAATTGTACTCACAATTTCTTCAACATCGATCTACACTGCGTCAGTCCACAAGGAGTTGGTATCCAAGAGGTTTATTGTAGAACGTCAAATTTCACTCCTGTTTGGCTCTTCTTTCGTCTATGTACCGGTCTTTGTTAAAATCCGGGTCGAACCCCCATATTTGTAGGACTCAGGAATCACTACTATTTAGAATCACGCACATTTAATTACATTTAGGACGAACAATTACATTAACATAAAAGAAATGAACATTAAATAGATTTCGTCGAATACGTCGCAGGATTAATTCACATGTGCCATCTCGTCTTTCGTCCAGAGACCCGTCTCGTCTCACGCGTCTTGACTTTCGTTCAGACTCATCTCGTCTCGTCTGCACTCCGTCTAACAAGCCTCAACGCCTGTTGGCCAGCAGATGGCGCTCGTTATCAGGCGTTCGTCACTACATATATGACCTAAAAGTAGGACTTTAACTGAATCATTTTGCTACAAATTACTGTGGGCACAAATTAAAAGTGTATATATTATGAAATATAAGTGGAAGCGAAAATCCTATTTTGGAATTAATGATTTTAAAAAAGTAATTTTTTTAATCTTGGTTTTTACATTAGCAAAAGCATGCAATTGAATATTTTGATGGATGAATTTCATAACATTAAAAAAAGCAATTTAAGTGAACATTACTCTTAAAAAGCTTTTTTCTAAATCAAATCCAACTTTAAAGGCATCATAACATTGTGAATTAAACTTGAAGAATTTATTAAAAGTAAAGAAAAAAAAATAATATAGAAATGAAATAGATATCATTAAAGAGATAATTTTTTGTATTTTAAGATAATGCAAAAACCTTTTTGTGAAATTAATAATTTTGGAAGTCATCTATTTCCAATAGGTAACTGTATCCATAGTGATTGTTAAGCCTATTTTCACTCTCAATTATTAAACTTTCAGATTAAAATTTATTTCTTAATTTCTTTTATATCTACTGACTGAATGAAGTGTTTGACATGGTGAGTAGCATTTATAATATAGTAATTATTTTTAATTAATGAAGTGCTGAATTAAGTGCAGGTGTATAAAAGCTGGATAAAGTAGTCTGCTGAAACTTTCGTGCATTGATATGTTTACATTTCATTGCTGCCATTCCATAATAAGTAATAAGAACGATTTCTGTGCTATGTATATTAGATTTTTTTGTGTGTGTGTATGTATGTATATATATATATAAAATATTTCAATTAAAACTTTTAGAATAGGATTTGATTTTACTACGAACCATTATCAAACAAGGTCAGTTGGTAAGTCATTGGTATTTGCAGTTATGTCTAGAAAATTATACCAGACTATGAAACATTAAAGGGATTTTATGTTGTTGTGAAATTTGAATTCTTAGAAATTGTGTCCCATTTACTTATTCTGTATAGAAAAATAATGCAATTTATTTCTTAAATGTTCAAATATCATATGAATTCTTTTTTCAAAACATTAATTACATAATTTACATTTCTAAGTGTCTTTAAGCAACATAATTCAAAGCCCTTGATTTTTCTTTTGCTCTCAATTTTCCCTGCTTTGAATTTTGTTAATTTTGATGAGTCTGTTTGGAATTTAAACTTTCTATTTTCACCTGTATTCATTGCTTTGGAATTAAAAGTTCTACATGAGGAATTTATAGTTCCTTAAATGTTATGCACAACCCCAGTTCATTTGTCCAGGCCTAATATATAATACACTTCAATCAAAAGAATATTTATGCCATCCTACTTCACAGGTGTTAATTTGTTTTGATTCCATTTATGTATATTTTTTAAATCATATTAAAGATCAAAAAAGGATTCTTTCAATTTTTCATTGATGCCAATGTTTTGATCTATAAATTAAATTTCTATTTTTAATGAATTTTAAAAAAATTATAATGATTATATTTTTCAGCAATTTATTTCTCACAAAATGAAAGTAAAATTTAACCTGCAAGAGCACGTTAAAAGTGTAACAGTATGTTGTCATTACCTTGACAAAAACTCAAACTGAATGATTAAATTAACTCTTATTGCAAACTAAACCAAAGAAAGTGTGATATTCAGTATGTGTTTAATTGGAAGCGTAATGTTATGGAATAATTATAAATATATTTTCCGATAATTCCACGACAGCTAATTGCAAATTAGAGAGATTTTTAGTACAATGAAGAAATCATCGTAAAGCTTCTATAATAATATGAGTTACGTGACTATCAAAATTAGAAGTTTAAATATATTTTGCGAAAGAAGTTATTAAGAGAGCAAGTTACATAAGTATTTAATTGAAAACTTTTAGAAAGCACTACTCCTGGCAAACCACCTGGTTGCCAAAGGTAGCTAGTATGCAGTTTGATAGCAATATAATTATATTAATGCTTATTAATAAAAACAATTTTTTCATTAAATTTACTAATGTTTACAATATTCATTTTATGTAATGCAGAATAATTTATAAATTTTCTGAATAAATATAAAATAAAATTTGACCCATAAATTTTTTTTTTAATTTTTACTGATTTGGTTATTTTTTTTTAAATGTATAGCATTGTTGAATAAAATAATATTGCCTCATGTATTTAAAATAAATTTTATTGATTGTTTTGTGTGGTATAATTAGCTCATAATTTTTTTTTCTTGTTTCTTTTTATTATGTATATGTTTAGTCTTATATAGCATATAGATGATAATCGATGTTTTAATGTTTCAATTAATTTAAATAATCGATTAATTTAAATGTTTATTGTGTGTTCTGTGTGTGTGAACTCATGAATTATTTTAGTAATGTTTTACATATTTGTTAATTCCCTACTGCAATGTGAATATGTGAAAATTCCCTACTGAAATGCGAGAAAATTCTCTACCGCAATGTGTGCTAAAATGCAAAATTCCCTTCATTATTGTGAGCAATCTTGCCAGTTAATTATATATCTTTCATTTTCTGCATTCTTTATAATAAATGAAGGTGGAGAAATCAGTAAAAATATCACTGTTTAAAGATGTAAAACAGGAAACTATCGTAATTGTACAAAACTGTGGTTAACATTTTTTTTTTAATCTATTTTTGGCTACTAATAAAATTCTTGAAACCAATTTTTTAAGAAAATTCATATCTCTAATCATATCATAAATATATCATAAACATAATAGTTTGATAATTTTTCTGACTTTCTTCATCTATTTTCACATAGAAGTTTATTATTAACTATATTGCAGTCAGGATCATGGGGGGGAAAAAAATGTTATTTGCAGTTTACACTTAATGTCTGTGAGAAAAAATTGTTGCAACGTGCATGAATATGAATCTAATAAGTAAAGCAAGGAAAACTTGTTGAAAATAAATTGAAAATTTATGAAAATAAATAAAAAAGAAAATTTTGCAGGAATAAAATATATATTACTGAAAATATCTTTTATGGTATTTGTGATTATAAAGTGCTGTAAAACTACCACTTTGTATGTGTGTTTCAGGGTTGCCACACCACCGAAAGAACCAGGAAAACACAGGGAATTTAAAAATTGTCTTAAAAAAAACTGGAAATTTGAAAATTTCCTGAAAACTCGAAAAATACAGGAAATTTCTTAGCTATTTTATTTTCCATCTAAAAATTGTTCATCTCTAAAGATTGTAAGATTGTAAGAACGTAGTTATAACTTCTGAAAACGAAACAATACTATTCGCGATTGTGTAAAACGGAAATTTTTCCCTTTTCTATTCTCTACCCTTTTTTTCTCTGTATAGATCAATTCAGTTTCGATTTGTTCGACTGTTCATTTTCTTCGAGATTTCCAAATTGCAGCTGATGAGCATGCGCGAGATTTTGTAACTTCGTGAAAGAATGGAATACATTTCTCTAGCGGGAACGTTTCAATTTGCGGAATCAACTGTGATGGTGTTTAGTCTACCATTCTTGAGTTATTTGTTTATTATTGGAGAAACTGTGAGCTTATTCAAAGTCGATTAGATATTTTTTTAAAACAATGAGCTGGTTAAAATCTGTATTTAAAACGAATTGAACAATTAAAAGAAAATCAAACTTGATTTTTCTGAATGAGCTCGAGAAGTTTCGCATAATCCATTTGTCGCGTACCGCTCGCTTTGTAAGAAGATAATAAGCCTAAGCAATTTTGAGAAACAGGCACTTACTAGTCATGCCAAAAAAAGGAAATCATATAAGAGTTGCCTGCCAGCTCGAAAGGGTCATCATTCATGTTGGATAAAAGGAGTACTGGAAATGTTAGAAAATGTTATTTGCAATTCAAACAAATGGAAATGGAAAAGCATAGACAACATGAGTTATAATTAGCAAAAGTATCTGCTTGAGTCGTTTAGATGTACCAAATTACGAAATCGCTGAATCAGGTAGTGTGAAAACGAAATTCCACTTACCCAAACCTGAGCCAATTTTTCAGGTATTTAAAGGGCTGGTTGCCATTTTGGAGGCAATTTCTGCTCTTTCATAATGACGTAGGTATTGCTCCCGAAAATAAATTTCAATATTTGATCTAGTGGATCGCGCTCTCGAAAAGTCGTTGAGAGTTTCCCGCCAACCGGCGCCAACTACAGCAAAGTTATTGAGTCGTTGAAATCTCGTTTTGGCCGCAGTGATTTACTCATTGAATTCTACGTCCGTGAACTTTTGAAATTGGTTATAGAAAACGCCCAGCAACAGTCCACAATGAATTTATGTGCACTTTATGATAATTTGGAGGTACAAATTCTTTCATTAGGCACTCTAAGCGTTACAACGGATAAAAGTGCTGTTTTATTACACCCATTTTTAGAGTCTTGTTTGCCAGAAGAAATACTGAGAGCATGGCAGAGGCAAAGAAGTCCTGATGTAAACAATAGTTGTGAACCGCAAATTAAACTGGCCGGCTTATTAGCATTTTTGAAAGCAGAAGTAGAAGCTGAAGAACGAATTTCTTTAGCAATGCAGGGTTTTGTCCTGAATAAAAGAAAGGATAAAAATAACTTTAGTAACAAAAAGTTTGAATCCAAAGAAAACAGAAATAAAGTGTCAATAGCTTCCAGCCTATTCGCCAATGCACAGACCCAAGAAATCTAAAAGGCATGTGTTTTTTGCAGCAAGAATCATGCAAGTGCATATTGCTTTTCTGCTCGAAAAATGAATTTGATCGAAAAGAAAACTATTTTGAAAGATAAAAATTGTTATGCCTGCTTGAACTCCGGTCATTCAATTAGAAAATGTCAAATATTTGTAACATGCATAATTTGTTGTAAAAGGCATCAATCTATAATGTGTGATCAACTCACTAGTATAAACAAACCATGTCTAGTGAAAGAAAACTCTTCAGAAGGTGAAGTTAATTTGTCGAATTTATGCAGAAGTCCAAAAGTTCTATTAAAAACCCTTCAAGCCAAACTTGTTTCAGATAATAATGAGATGACTGTACGTATACTTATCGATTCAGGCTCACAAAATTCATCCATATTAAAAGAAGTAGCCGAAAAAATGAATAATTCACCTATTCGAGAAGCAATGTTTATAAACTCACTGATTGATGGAGTTAATTCTGGTGAATGCAAGCATAATTGCTATAAAATAAAATTAAGAAGTCTAAATGGAAACCAGATGTAATTTTGATGCTTTGGACCAGGCCAAAATTTGTGAAGATATTCAACCTGTTGGAAAAGGAGTTTGGATCAACGAGTTGGAGCGTTATGGAATTAAGCTCTCTGATGTAAACGATTCTTCCAAGCCAATTGAAATACTCATTGGTGCTGACATCATGGGCAAACTGTTCATTGGTCATCGTAGAGAACTAAGTAGTGGTCTTGTCGCTTTGGAAACAAAACTAGGATGGACAGTGATGGGGAAAATTGCCTCAGAAAATCAAAAGGAAGAACACTTAGCCTTGTCTGTGACATCCTTATTTGTTAAAGATGGTGATATTTCAGATTTGTGGAAGCCGGATTTGATTGGTATCAAGGATCCCATCGAAAGAAAATCCGGAGCTCAGCAAGACCATGGAAACCAAGCGAAATCTTTTAGAAACTGTCAAATTTAAAGATGGTCGTTATGAAGTATCATTACCTTGCTCTGATGATAAAGCTCCACTGCCTGATATTTTTTCCTTGGTGAAATAAAGATTGGCGAACGTTACTCTGAAGCTGATTTCCAGTGGACTGTATAAAAATTATGAAAAGGTTTTTCAAGATTGGTTATCTGATGGAATGATAGAAATAGTTCCAGAAGATGAAAAGAAGTTACCTGGGCATTATTTACTCACCATCCTGTATTAAAGGAAAGCAGTACTACACCCATTCGTTCAGTTTTTGATGTGTCAGCTAGAATGAAAAATCTACCTTCTTTGAATCAATGCTTAGAGAGTGGACCGAATCTCATCTAAGTTATACCTGATATTCTGCTGCGTTTTCGTGAAAGAAGAAATGGCATTACAGTGGACATTGGAAAAACGTTTCTTCAAGTCAGTGTTGAAAAAAACGACCGTGATGTTTTGAGGTTTCTGTAGTTGGAAAACGAAAAACGTAAGAAATTAAAAGTTTTCCGTCATACAAGAGTAGTTTTTGGCTTAAAATGTAGTTCATTTCTACCGGGAGCCGTGATAGAGCTTCATATAAATAAATGTAAATCATTTGATGCTGTTTTCAAGAATAAGCTACAAAGAAGTTTTTACGTTGATAATGTTGTGACAAGTGTTGGCAGTTAAGAAGAACTAACGGATTTTGTTTCCAACTCCACTGAAGTAATGAAAGAAGATGGTTTTGATTTAAGGAGATGGTAAAATTCGGAAGAAATCTCAAAAGAATCAGAAAAATCCGAAACTCATATACTAGGGGTAGTATGGAATCGCCAAAAGAACATTTTGAGAGTCAACATGAACTGGTTGAGTGAAATAAATTTAGTGTAGTTCACGAAGAGGAAAATCTTGCCAACTGTACACAAAATATATGATCCCATTGGTTACACGCCTCCAGTTTCGATTCTCTCCAAATTGATTTTGCAAGAAGCTTGGAAACTGGAAATAGGTTGGGATGAAGACATATTAGACGATAAACTAAAGCAGCAGTTTTTACAGTAATTTCATGAACTTCATTTGTTGGGGCAGGTACATATTCCCAGATGGATCCACTATGATTTTACCAATGTAAAGGGATGCATTTTGCATTGTTTTTGTGACGTTAGCAAAGACGCATATGCCACCGTCATATTCCTACGGGTTGAACAAGGTGAAAATGTAGAATTAAGACTAGTTGCTGCAAAATCCCGCGTAGCACCTCTCAAAGGTGGTGGCCGAACAATTCCTCGAAAAGAACTCTTGGCTGCTTTGGTGGGAGCTAGGCTGACTGAATCGGTTAAGAAGCTCTACATTGGAAAGACATGAGATGTTTCTACTGGAGGGACTCGACAACAGTAATTGCCTGGATTTCAAGAGAAGAGAACTGGTCTGTATTCGTTAGGAACCGTGTACAAGAAATAAGAAAACTAAGCAAATCCTCTTCATGGCACCATGTGGCTGGGGAAATGAATCCAAGTGATTTTCCTTCAAGAGGATGCAATGCCACGCAGCTGGTTTTCTTGCTT
This sequence comes from Argiope aurantia, assembly GCA_026543865.1. NCBI lineage: Eukaryota > Metazoa > Arthropoda > Arachnida > Araneae > Araneidae > Argiope > Argiope aurantia. The sequence goes on from JAPMOR010122873.1 coordinate 117,543, forward strand.
GGTGGGAGGGTCCCAAATGGTTGAAAGTCCCTTTCGAGCTTGTCCTGAGCTCCCCAACTCTTTATTTTAAAAAAGAAATTGAATTGGAAAAACTGAAAACTGTTAAAATTCTTGCAAATATGGAAAAGACTTCTTCTAATGACTGGTATTATGAATATTTTTCCAATTATCAAAGTATAGTTCGCATGATTGGTTGGATTCTTCGTTTTAAAAATAATTGCATTAACCCCAAGTCAATTATTCAAGGGGAATTATCTAAAATGGAATTTGAAGAAGCCGAAGTGTGTATAATACGGATGATCCAAAGACAATCTTTTTCTACCAAAAATGATGATAGATTAAAATTCATTGGAACTTTTCGTGACGAAAGAGATATACTAAGGTTGAAAACTAAAATTACATATATGAAAGACGAAGATTATTTTCTGAAGCTTGCAATTCTTCAATCGAACCATGAAATAGTGAGACGACTCATCACCTACACCCATGAAAGGAATTGTCATGCGGGATTTCAGATACTTTTAAATTTGCTTAGAGAGAAGTATCGGATTTTGCAGGGGAAAAAATCTGTAAAAAAAAAAAAAAAAAACTTTCTAAGTGTGTTACTTGCAAGCGGTTCAAATCTAAACCAGTTGAAGTTCCTTTTTCTCCGCTGATCAGTGATAGAGTTACATAATCAAAGGTCTTCGAAGTGTCTGGTGTAGATTATGCTGGTCCTCTCTATTGGAAATCAAATACCTGGATTGTTGTATTTACTTATGCCGTCTATCGATCAGTCCACTTTGTGTTGGTTCAGTCAGTTACTACCGATGCTTATATCCAAGCCCTCAGACGATTCATTGCCAGAAGAGGCAGAATTTCCGTTCTATATTCGGATAACGGCACGATCTTTGTGGGAACCAGCAGTGCTTTAAAGGCATTGGATTGGGAAAAGATAGCAATGTACTCAAACGCTCAGAAAATTACTTGGAAATTTATTTCTTCCACAGCAGCATGGTGGAAATTGGGAGTGGATTTTGGGAGCTTATCGTAAGAATGCTTAAAGAACTTCGCGCAGCGTGCTGGGTAAATCCAAAGTCGGTTATGAAGAACTCAACACAATATTTTGTGATTGTGAGTCCATAATAAACGCTCGACCACTTACTTATCTTCAAGAGGATCCAAATGAATTGGCACCATTGACACCTGCCATGTTTATTCATGGTGGCAACAGCGGCGAAACTCCGGATCTTGACAATATAGACAGATCTTCCTTCACAAAATGTATAAAATACTTGCAGAGATTACGTGAAAATCTTAGGCAACGATTCAGAAATGAATATCTTGCTCATTTAGTCCACAGAGGAATAAGAAAGAATGATGTTTTGAATGTTAGTTACGTTGTTCTTATTGGGCATGACAATGTCAAACGCATCGATTGGCCACTTGGAATTATCATAGAGGTTTTTCATGGAAAAGATGGAGTCCCTAGAGTTGCGAGATTAAAGACTTATAAAGGGTGAAAGAATCCGTCTATTTCAAAGGCTCTTTGAAAGTGTCCGTCAGAACTGATGTTAATGTCTTGAAGACAGCTAGAAAAACTAATACTGTCGTTTCGAAGGCAGCTAGACCAACTGACCCTTCTTCTGAGAACATTGATACTGTTGGAATGCAGTATCAATACAAAAGTATCATCCCAAAAATAGACTAGGAAGAACCATAAAAATTCCACATCAATTAAACTTATGAACATTAAAATTTGAACTTTAATTTTAATTTTGGAATTCTAAATGTTATATAATGTAAGTTGCAAAGTTCAGTCTATAAATGTAACTTTGCAAGGTGGGAATACATGTAAACTGAGCAGAATTTACAACTCAACTCAGCTGTAAAACATTTGTTTTCTAGGAATGGCATTTTTTTTTTTTTTTTTTTGTAACAACAAGAGAAAGCTAGCTAGAAGATTTTTTGTCGTGTTTTTTACGATTTTAGTGTAGGACTATGAGTACATTTGAGTGAGGGCAAAAAAGCGTCCGTGTATAATTTTTGACCTACTAGTAACATATCGTAAATGTTTCACAGTTTATCTGTTTGAGTTACTGTATTTAATATTGAGTGTAATGTATGATATTTTTTATTCTTTTATAGACTTACAATATTGTTTGATAGAATTAAAAGTAATTTTTGAAATGGTAATATTCATTCAAGGGATATAATTCATTTTCAAAACGTGGAAATATATTATCATTTATAAAATATTAAAAAATGTAATAAATTTGCGCCCAAAATGCACAGTTTTGGAACACCAGATATGTTCAGTACAAAGTAGTATACTTGTGGAACTATATATGGTTTTAAATAAAATTTTTAATTAAAAAAAGTTTTTTACATATTTTTTATATAAGTCATCAGTTTTGTAATCAGTTATGAATTAAATGTTTTAATAACATTCAATTTATAAGGAGGCTGAATTCATTTTCTAGAAACAAACAAGTACCATTACTTATAATAATATTACTCATTTTGGAATTAATATAAGTTTTAAAAGTAATTGAACTTTCAATTATTATCCCAAATGGCAATAAAATTAAAAATACTGCTAATGATTTTTTTCCAACTTGGAACGCCTTATAATTAATTTTTTTTTCTTTAGTTTTGAGTTGAATGTTCAAGAATCTAATCTAAAATTTTTGTAGAATATTTGTAGCATTAAAAGGTCTCTGTGAAGACCTTTCTAAAATAATATGCAATTTTCAAAATTTTAATAATTACATTATTTAATGGAACTAAGAAATATTGAGCAAATTTTTCGTTTATTTCTCTTTTTTTAGTATTACTTTTACATTTAGACATTTCAGACATGATAAAAATTCTGCATTCTGGCATTTATGTGACATCACCAGATGATCAGAAGATTGAATATCATAATTTTTTATGTATGTATTTTGCTTGTGTGTGTGTGTGTGTTTACAACTTTAAATATTCATGAAATGAAAATTTCTGTCATGAAAGAACAATTTTCATAAGCCTTAATTAGTTCTTAATTTAATTAATTCAGTTATGCTTCATTATTTTTTAATTAATAAATTAGAGTAGCCTTGCAATTTTTATTAGTTTGAATAATTTTTATGTATCATCATTAATGTACAATTCATTATCTTTAATATGTATCATCACCTGTTCAATTCATGTATCACAATTAAATAATAAATGGCTTTTTCAATGATTTCAGACAACTTCCCCAGTTAGTTTGTGCTGGTCCATATAATTCAGATGCAAATAGCCTAAGTGACGAAGTAAGATTATATGTATTTATTTATTCATCTTAATTTAGCTTTTTGGCTCTTAATCTTTCAATTAATGATATTTTTCTCTTTAAAGGAACTAGACAATATAGGTTTTAGAAGAGCTCAAATTAAAACAAGCGCATTTGCATCAAAGGCATTGTTTAGGCAGTTAAATCCAACAGATGAGGATGAAGATAATGAAAGAGTTACAAGATCACAAACCCAAAGACAATCACTTTTCAGAAAAGCAAAACTCCAAAGAGCATCCACAGGAAATGAAGAAAAGGAATGTGATAAAATATGTATGTAATTGAAATTTGACTAATTCAAACTGACCAACCTATATAAAATATTGACATCCAAAAATTTGAGTTGACAAAAACCGATTCCAAAAAACAAGTATAGTAAGAGAAAATGATAAATTTTAGTGTGTGTGTGTGTGTTAAAAAAATTCTTTAAAATTTTGCTCTTCTGAGTACCCCTGAAGATTGAAGCATGAGTTTAGACAATGAAAAAAATTGCAAAAACTTTTTCCTAGGAAAGAAAACAGAAATTGTGCTAAATGCTGTTATATATTTTCAGAAAAGTAGCTATTATTCCTAATTAATACTGAATGGGCAAATCTCCACTATCTAATTAACATTTAATGGGATCATATGTCAATTTGAATTAATTTCTATACAGTGTATTTAAAAATCGAAAGGTATAGGAAATTTAAAAATAGGCAAAAACTTAGAAATTTGAAGTTTCCATAAAACCCCGGAAATATGCAAGAAACTTTACGTTTCTTATTTCTTTTTTTATAAAAAAAAAAAGGGCGATCTCTGAAATTTGCAATAATAAACGATTCATAACTGCAGAAACGGAACATAACCATTCGCGACTAATGTAATCGCGGAAACACACTCCTTTCCTTTCGCAAATCTTTTTTTCTGTATAGCGGTGATGTTTAGCCAACCATACGTGAGTTTATTGAATGGTTTGTTTATTATTTGAGAAATTGTGTATTTGTTTTAAGTAGATTATTTTTTTTAACAATGAGCTGCTCAAAATACATATTTAATACGAATTTTACGGATAAAATTATGAATCCATACTTTGCTAAATGGGTTAGAGAAGTTCCACAGAATCCGTTTGCTGCGTGCTGCTCATTATGTAAAAGGATAATAAGTTTAAAGAATATAGGAAAACAGACACTAGTCTTACAAAAAGAGGAAACCATACAAAATTATGTGTCGGGTAAAAAAAGAAATCAATGACATTGGATTAAATGTAATATAGGGAAAGATAACATGTCAAGTTCGAAAACATCGAAGTTGAAATGAGTGGCGATTTCGAAATTTTATTAGTTCAAGAGCAATCATTTATGGATGAACTTTTATGAGCATGAGAACTTGTTGTATCCCAATTGATCACTCAATGCATTAAATGATATATCGGAAATATTTTAACATTTGTTCACTGATAATGAAAGGTCATACAAAAATGTCGTATGTTAGTTACAGATTAGCTCCATTTTTTTTTTCTCTCATGAATCTGTTTAGAAGTTTTAAAACAATAACAAATTTGTAATATACTTTGATGAAACACCTTATTTGTGATAGAGCTTGATGATCATAAAAGTTCTAAAACCTGTTGGAATAGTGACTTGACTACAAGTTACTTGATTACTAATGAAGCTACTGAAGTTGAAAAAGCAGAGCCTTTATAATTGTGAAGAATTCTATAAAAAAATATTTGAATGCATGCCCATAAAGCTTGCTGTTTTAAAAACTATATCTTGTTTAAATCCACATTTATTGAAGAACCAATGCATAAATTATATGAAAAACGAATGGTTGATTTGCTTCTACTCCTTTATTCCAAAGCACAAATTTTCACCGCATGTTCAAAATGTACAAAGATCCTATTTGAAATTTTCTTGGAAAAACTAAAAAGTTAATAAAAATAACACCTTGATTTAATTAAAAAAAATTCATTTAGAGGATTTTTTTTTCTAATATTTTGATGTCAAAGAATTTCCTGATTTTGGTGAAGTTGTAAAAATTAATCATTTTTCTTAAATACACAGAAAATTTATAAATTCATCATTAAATTTGGAAATTTTTTGAAAAAATCTTAGATTATTTAATAAATTTTTTATCCACTACCTTGCATCAAAGATGTCTTTGAACTTAAGTTTATAATCATATAAATTACTTCCATATCCATTCTAAAGCTATATTTAATGGAATTTTTTCAATCAAATCCTTAATTTATGGATGTATTCTTCCCCTTTCGTCTAGGGCTGTAATTTCATGGGGAATGTATGTTGCACATCGAGCTTTTGAAAATTCAACTAAAAATGTTGGGGTACTCTTGAAGAAACATCTTGAATGTCTAAATCCATTAATTTATTTTTAAATAATATGGTTTTGTTGTGAAATTTATAAATTAAGAATCATTAATATTTTGAATTTACTGTTTATTTTTGTTGTATTGACACTTTTGAATTACATTTTCACTATCCAAATGGCTAAAGTTTACAAAAACTTTTGTGTGGGTTGTTAATATAATGTTGTAATGAATTATTATAATTATTAGATGCACCGAAGAGACGTTGGACGCGGCGTATACCAGTAGAAAAGAGAAAAGCTGGCCGGCCAAGAAAAGAGATAAAAATGAATTTGGAACAGCAGCTATGGATGGAAATTGGAGAGCTTTCCGACGGTAAACTTTTAATTACATCTGAAATAAGGACTTTTTTTTTTTTATGTAATTGAAGATATGACTATACTTGTTCTTTAATCTTGAAAAGTATTGCTTTTGTGCTTTATATGTGTACAGTAAAGAACTACATTGCTCTTTACAATTTCAATAATACAACAAAATAACTTACTTCGAAAAAAACATTAGAAACCTTATACCTAAAGAAAGATCGTGAATAGGACAGCCAAGAAAAAGATAAGTCTTCTGAAAGCTTATGCTGCAAAATGTAAAGAAATGTTAAGCCTCGTCATTTGTAATTAGGGCTGGGCGATGACTGAACTTCATCATCGTGATATATCGTCCAACACATATCGATATTTTTCGATATATTGTGATACCATTATTTATTTATAACTATTATAAGTTATAAATGGCATCTCTTAACATATTGACTTAACAGAATGATTCCAAATGAAAGGAAGTTCTTATTTATATAATAAAAATATTCGTTTTCTTTTGAATAAAAATAGTTAGAAAGTAATTGTGTTAAAACCCCTTTAATAAATTATGTCAAAGCCAAAGCAATGTCTTCATGTTGCAGTTTATAATATTGCTTTTTCTCAATATGATAATTTTTAAAATTTTATCCTTTTTTACTGCTGAAAAAAAAATTAGTTCCTTTTATTCTTCTTAGAAAAAGAAGGGAAAACATCATAATGCCTTTCACAAATAAAATTAAGTGATTTTAATAAATCATGAATTCAAAATCTGATGTCTTGAAAAATTAATTTTGTATATGAGTACATAAATCCTTATTCTTTTTTAATAGTATTATTGGCAGATTTAATTTGAATATGCACTAGAATCTTAACAATAGATATGTTATGTACCTAAAAATTAATCAATCAATTTACTGTTTCAAAACTTAAAAAGAGATGAAAAATAGTAATTCCGGAATGAGTAAAACATTAATAACAAATATTATGGAGGCTAAACTTATTTATAAACGAATGATGTAATGCATAAAAAATCTTAGAAAAGGTCCTGGTTGTATTCAAATAAAAGAAAATTATGCCATTATATATTATCATTAATATAAATTTGATGAAGAAATAACCAGCACTCAAGTACAACGTTGTATTTCTGAATATTAAAATTTTAGCTAATTATCTTTTATTTCCAAGTATTTTATCGACATTTTGGCATTTAAAAAAGTTTGAAATGAAATAAAAAATTAAAATTATAATAAAAAACAGCTAAAAGATTGAAAAATCGCCACTAATATATCTTTACATTAAAAAAGAAAATAATTTCAGAAAAAAGTTCTTAAGTCAGTTAAATGCAGGAGCATTTAAATCAATTTAAAAAAAAAGGAAAGAAAACTTTTTTTAACTGCATGAAAATTTGAAAAAAGTGCAACATGTAACCCAGTCACATAAAGTGAAATAAATTGGAGCAATAAAATTTATCCATTAAAAATAATCTTTATCTTGAATGAAAAATATATTGTAATAAAAAATATATAATGAAATTAGAAAAGAGCATTTTTTAAAGACATAAAACTAGTAAAATTATACACTTTTAGAAATATAAAAGCGTATACTACAGAGGAGCATTCGGATTTTTAAAAAAATAATAATACTTTCTACCGATATGCAAAACAGTGTCTTGAAATCGCCAAAAAATATTTGTAAAACATTACCAGGACTGATTCTTAATAGTCATGCAAATTCGATCACTTTCGAAATCTCGAAATCTGATAAGTATCAAAAATTGGATAAGCATCGAAAATTCGATCAGTATCGGGAATACGTTATGTATTGGTAATTCGATGTATATCAAAAATTCGGTAAGTATCCGAAGTTCGATTAAGATCGATAGAACACTCAAACTAGTTTTGAAAAGAGTTCAGCAAGCCATCAGACGAAAGCGAAGGTATAACGGCATTTCTTTTTTTATGTATGTACGCATGAGTGTGAAAATGCGAGATGGTAATAAAATTATGGATTTTATTTGCATTAATCAATTTTGACTTTGTTTCTGTAGATGAATATTTAGCAATTAAACAAAGAACTGCCGACGATCTGATAACTGCAATTATTTTTCCATAATGGTATCATTCAGTTAGGGAACAGAAAACAGTTTATTCCAAAACTGCATGCTTAAAACAAGTATTTTTATATATTTGGATATGACAGTATTTATAGAAATATTAACAAAAATTATGTATGAGGGTGAAAAGAAAATGAAGAGCAACAAAAATAAACAGTAACCTTTAACCGAAACGAAATCGAAAACACAACTTAATTTTGAATACCGATTTATTGTATGGCGATCCATCGTGAATCATTTTTCGTGATCATGGCATTGATAGATCGATATTTTTCCAAAATTGGTATCCAAAAATCAATTTTTTTTTCTATAAATTAAAAATCGGCACAACCCTATTTGTAAGAAAATCCTTTTTTAAAGTAGGTTTTGAACATTTCAATTTGCTGTCCTCCAGTTTTGATACTTTAAAAAAAATAAATTAATACAGATATTTACTATACCATGTAATGTGCTCGTGAAATATCTATATGAATACACATATGTAAATGCTATTCTTTTAAATGTACAAATATTATAATGTTATTTGTGTATCAATTTTAATTGAACTGTTTTCTGTATTTTAATTGAACTGTTTCTATTAAGTTTCATAACTGATTTTGAAAGGTAATTCTTGGACAAAATTTAGTAATGACAAGTTTTAATATTGTAAATTTTTTTCATAAAAATGGCTGTATACCTTTACTGTGGACTGTAAAACTGTATACCCTTTCAAAATTACTGTTGGATTTATAATTTTAAGTGGTGATGAAATATAGGGACCCCCCCCCCCAACATGGTAAGCAATAGTCATAATTGATGTTCAAAAGTGAAAACAATGAGTGTGATACATTTTATGATTTTTTTTTACCTCGTTCGTATCATTTGTTTGATAATTGTTATTTTCATATATTATTTTTGTCATATATTATACTCTACTTTCGATTAAAAAATTTTTCACTTATATTGTTTAATGTATAAGCAAAAGCAAATAAATAAATAAATAAATAAAATTGTCATATTTTTTTTTTAATATATATATTTAGTTGAAACATAGTTAAAATTTTTAGTTTATTTGAGTTTTGCGAGATTATTTATTTATTTTGATTCCATCAAAATTTATTTCTGTAAAATCATATGTATATAAAAATTATTACTTTTGTTAATAAGTAAGTTAATTTTACACAACATCTATTTTTCTTTCTTGGAATATTTGACTTTGCACTTTGTATAGTGGAGATAATATTTTCTTATACAGAGTGCAACAAAATAATCCGGACGAACAATTTTTAATTTAACTTTATTGAAAATCAATAAATTAACAAAATATAGCAATGCAGAAGCACAAATGCAGAAGCTTCTTTTATAGCAAAGCAGAAGCACAAACATTTATTGAAATTTTCAACAATGGTCCGCAAGTCTTCTGCCTTTAATCTATCCCATTCCCGCTAATGCTTTTAGGACTCCAAACTTGTGTATGGTTTAGGGCAAACCCTAGACTTCAAAATGGACCATACATTGTAATCAATGAAATTGAGATTTGGTGAGTTTTGTGCCTACCCTCCAGATGATATGCCGTCTGGAAAATGTGTTTTGCGCCATTCTTGTGTCTTGTTAGCCTTGTGAGCTGCTGCAGAATCTTGTTGAAATGTCTGCTTTACATTGCCGAAGTTTGTTTTGTCTCTCAGAAGTACAACAGTACTGTAACTGCCTGAAAGTGAAGAATTAGGTTTTAGTGAGGAAGAAAGAAGAGGCTTTTGAAATGTAAGTACTTGAGTTCATTTTACAGGAGAAAATGGGAAGGAAAGTTGTGTACTGTTAAGATCTTTGCTGAATGTTATTAACAAATGCATTCTGTATTCAGGAAAGTAGGAGGCTATTCTTTCAATATAGATTAAGCCTGTTAGATTGTAGTTGATTGGTTGTGCGGAAACTTTTTAAAAAGGTTTATAGTTGGCACTTTTCTTGAAAATCAACAAATGCAATTAAATAAATAAAAAGTCAGATGGGTTTTTTGCTGGATGTTTCAAAATTCAAACTGATAAACAATTAGAAAACTTAATCTTTTTTCACCTTTTAATGATATATATATATTAAATTCAAATTATGCTTCAAAGTATATTAATTCATTTGAAATCATTTAAAATTTTATTTGGTTTTCTTTCTTTAACATTAGCTATTCTTGTAAATCTTAAGTTGCATTTTATAAGCCAATTTTTCTAAATTAAAAGTTATACTATCAAAATAATCGGGTATTGATGTGGTTTTAACATTTTACAAAAAAATGAGAACATTATATACTGAAACATTATTTATTTATTCTTAATGATTGTATTTTAGGTGACAAGTTTAAAAGCATTAGACGTGGACCTCTAACCAGAAACAGCTGTCTTGATTATTATGTTGAGTAAGTGCTTGCATTCAAATACATTACTTTTAATTTTAAAAGATTCATTTTTTTTTCATAATGTTTATTCCCCAACACACTCTTATATATTATTGTATGAAATTGATTATGTATTTAATGATATACTGATCTCACAAGCTAAAGTAGATGTTTTCAAAATTTATTTCTTTCTGTAACCTTTGCCTAATCTAAATATTTTTGAGTACCCACTTAGAAGTTTTTATAAATAATGTGACGTTTCTAAATTAACTCAAGAATCAAAAGACTTGAATTGTCATAATATTTAATTTATTCTTAATTATAAGTTCTATCTTATTTTTATATTATTAATATATCATTATTTTATATATATATATATATATATATAATAGCATAAATAAATTAACTAATATCGAAAGGATTTTGGTTCAACCTATAATCGAATCTAGCATTAACTGTAACTATTATATCTGACTGCAAGTATTATATATGACTGTAACTATTATATAAATATGACTCTAACTTTCTTAATAGATAGCAATAGTATTGCTTCCTACAAATAAATTGCAGAAAGTTGTATTTGAAAGGTTTAACAACAAATTTTAAAAATTAGTGTGTAACCTTTGATTATTATTATTATTATTATTATTATTATTATTATTATTTTTAGCTTAGAAAAACATGCTGAGTTTTATGTCTAATAAACAGCATTTATGGAAATTTATGTTTCATTAGTTTGGTTGCAAAGAAAACTGCCGTAGAAATACATTGTTTGTTGTTTGACATTTTTAATTAACATTTTCCATTAAATACAGTTTGCAAAGTTTAGTTTCAGTGACTAAAAATTAATGATTTCAGTATACATGATAAACCACACACACACAAAATTTTAGATGCATATTTGATGAAAGATATGAGATTATTTTCCAGCACGTCAATTCTCGCACACTTGTTGTCAGATCAGTGATCAAAACTTCAAAATCACTTTGCTGAGATATGTTGCTCCACTTACCTTATTCACCAGATATTGCTCCTTTAGTTATTATGTGCCGAGTATCTTTCCTAAATAGAGTTTCAATTCTCCTGCAGATATCAAAAATTGGTTTGATAGTTGGATTGCATCTAGATAACCATACTTTTTTTGTTGTCCGAAAACTGGACAAATGTTGTACATTTTAAAGACAAATATTTTAGATAAATCAATCTTTAATTTTTATAACAAAAAATGTCTTTTTTTTTAAATTAAAAAATAGATTTATATTTATTAAATATATAGTTCTTTGTTGCTTGTACGAAAACCAAAATGTTACATTGAAAAGGCATTTTACTATAAAACATAAATAAGATTTTTAAGGGCTAGAGAAGTTTTGCAGTTAAACAAGAATTGAAAGGACCAAAATAATTTAATTTGCTTGACATGTGATTATTATTATGACATTATTAGGATGAAATAGGCCAGAACTTTATAAACATCTATAGGATTCAAATCAGGGCTTTTATGGGAGGATGGGGAAGTACTTTCTGTACATTATATAATAATCATTCTTTCACGATCCTAGAATTATGCTTAGGATCATTATCTTGAACCAGAGAATGGTTTCTGTTTAAATTCAATTTTGTAGCTGTGCCTGGTAAATTCTGTTTTAGAATATTCAGATAAGCAGTTTGTCTATCTACCTTCAATAAACACTAAATTTCCTTGTCTGCAAGCTCTCATTGTACCTCATACTGTAATTCTAATACCATCATATTTAGCAGTTGTGTTTATATTTGCTGGTTTTAGTACTATACCTTCTCTTCACCACTCAAAGCTGAAGCTTTGTCTAAACAAATTAAATTTTGACTCGTCAGTAAAAATAAGACTTCCAGAAATCTCCAGGTTTTCCAGCATAGTGTTTAGCGTGTTCAAGGCGTGTGTTCATGTTTCTGGCTAATAAGTATGTTTTCTTTGGCTAATAAGTATATATGTTTGGTGGTGCATATGTTCTACATTCCTTAGAATGTGAAAAATTCTTTATAGTCTGTGGATGTATATTGATGACAGATTCCTCCTTCAACTCTCTTGATATCTTTACCGCTGAAATTTTTGGTAATTAAGCATTGATGCATTGCCATATTGATCATTCAATGAAATTTTGCAATAATGTTAATATTTCCAACTCTAAAATGATAAAACAAAGATTATACATACTCTAGATGTTCAATCCAATCTTTTGGAAGAATACAATAATTTCTCCCCTACTTAATGGGTTAGATGCTAAATAAAAGAAAAATTTAAGACTGAATCTAATCTTGCAGATTGCTCTGTAGATGTCTTTGTTTGGTTAGTTGAATGTTTTAAATTATTTGTCATTCAACATTAAGTAAAGTTTTTATACAGATCTTTTGTACATGCACAGTAAATCTGCATGCTCTGCACTTCCAATTGTTTGGATTTAATGAACATTCTCTTGATAAATGGTTACTCCCACAACACAGGTACAGATTATTAAGTTTTTCGAAATCAAATAAATTTTTCTTCATCTTCCTTACGAAAATTTGATGTAGTATCTTTTTGCTTTATTGTTTGATTTTCAAAAGGTATTTGTACATTTTTCGATTCCCGATTGCATTTGGATATTTTGTTGCTATCTCCCAAACCAGTTGTATTCGATTTTGATAATTCACGGCTGTCTATTGAACTTGAATATAAACAGTGAGGGATATAGCGACAAAGGCTGTTATCCCATAGGAGTGAAAAAGTTGCACTTAAAGGATATCAGAAGACTTGAATAAAGAAGATTCGATTATCTTTGCTTGTGAGAGCTTGAGACAAAAAAAAAGATAAAGGAAATGTTTGACTGTTTGATGTTAAGTTTTTCCAGAGCACGTCTCTGTAGTCTGTATATTTTGAACATTTTAACAAGATGTCGTTGTCTTCGTTGCATTTGATGCACAAGGGGTTGTCTGAGAGATTGATGTAAAGAAGACTTGGAGTAATGATGATTTTACAAATCACCTGTGCAATTAATTTGTCTTGAACTGTATTTATAGTCCAAGTAGTGATTGTGCTGATGTTTGGGAAATCCCTGATCAAAGCTAGATATCTGCACCTGTGATAATTATTTGAGGCGATTTGGGTAGAGATCTTTCTAAGATTGGAGATCATATCCTCCAGGGACATTGACTCTATGAATGGCGTTGATCCTTTGACTGCTTTTTAAGTGTTTTTCGTTCCATATGATACCAGAATGGCCAGATACCCATAAAACAGAGATTTTTTTGGTTCGGATTTTTCTTTGTGTAAATTTTTGAGGCTAGACGGTGAATAATTTTAAGCGAATGGAAATCGATGTTTTTATTTGCAATCAAAGCAGAATAACTGTTCAGAAGAATCAGGATATCTTTATTTGAGACTTTCAGCTTGTCTGTCGCTAATACTTCAGCTGTAAAAAAGGAGTTTATGGCATAAATGCGATAAACGCTACTGTCTGTTTTTGAAGTTTTAAGTGCAATTGTTTTGTCAATAACATTAAAAACAGTTCATCCAGATTGAAATAACTGCTCTTTTATTCAATTGTCTTTGATTCTACGAGTAAATTGTGCTCTTAGAATAATATCAATCCCCGATACACTTGTATTGCATTCTCATGCAACTTTCGACTATATTATTTCGCAAATCGACAACATTATCCAAAATGGAGCTATCCTGTTTTTGAGAGGTCGATAAAATATAATACTGTGAAACTAAGGAACTTCTCTTTGGCGGTGAATGATTTTCTAATACTGTAAGCAAATTATCATATGCCATATCATTGGAAGCTTTTCGTGCAGTTTAAACCTCCAAGCTGTTGTAATTCGCTGCTCAAATGGAATTAAGTAATGTTTTAACACTTTTAGGAATCTTTCATCATTAAGTTTCAAAAGGTGGATTGTAATTAATATTTATAACCAGTGTTTCATTAGAGACAATAAGTTCTGGTTTATTTTACGATAATAATCGTTCAATCAGCAGTTATAGGTTTTGATTCATAATATTGGTTTATGCTTTAAATTGTTCCACATCCATCATAAATTAATTGCAAAATAGCATACGACTTATGAATATTTTTTGTGAATTTAATGTGGCTGATATTAGCATGGTGCTTTTACAAAATCTGACTGTTTTAGATAAAGCAATTTTCCGTATTATAAGATAATACGAAGGGGACCGAGCTTAGTTCGGTAAGGCCCCCCCCCTCCTTTTTTTTTTTTCCGGTAAAATCGTGTTTTTGTGGAGAAAATATTTAGTCCCAAATCGCATACTGATTACATATAAACATTTTTCAAGCTTACCTCCATATGAACTGTTCATTTATATATTTAAAAAAAAATCATGAATGCACTTAATTTAACAAGTTATTAGAAACAATCTGCTATATTATAGTATTCATTTTATAATTTATCTATCGTTACTTATATTTTTGAGCGTACACTCAATTTTACAATGGTGAAATTGGGTCCGAAATGGAGCTACATAACATTGTCGGCATGAGACCAGTTAGAAAAAGGTTAAAAGTTAGTTTTAAAAGTTAGTTATAAAAAATGTTTTTTCTTTGTGTATATGTGTGTGTGTAAAATCGAGTTTTTGTAGGATAGTAACCTATATAGATAAATTTAAAAAGCAAAAAGCGTGACTCGAACTCGAAACAAAAGCGTGAGAATCCGCAACACACGCGTCAACCATGTTGTTCGGATCACTAATAAATATACTGCTCTGCTCACACTTCGAAGCGGAAGTTATATAAACTTATTATAATATTTAGTTATTGTTTGTGTGTATGTAAAATCGCATTTTTTTCCGAGAAAGACACCTATATAGATAAACTTACTGCTGTCATCTCTTGGATTCTGTTAATTATAATTGTGTGTGTGTGTGTGTGTGTGTGTGTGTGTGTGTGTGTGTGTGTGT
>JAPMOR010122873.1:132910-148755 GCA_026543865.1 Argiope aurantia
TGTGTGTGTGTGTGTGTGTGTGTGTGTGTGTGTGTGTGTGTGTGTGTGTTTCAGTAAGCCGCCTATATAAGCCGCCTATATAGATACATAAATAAACTTATAAAGAAAAACGTTAGCTAAATATAAAATTTGAACGGAATCGTTAGAGCCGTTTCCGAGATACACGAAATAACTATATATACAAGAATTGCTCAATTAAAGATTTTAGATATATAATCCACATTGGACAAAAGTTCATGGTATCTAAATAACTAGCCGCCTTTGGCGACCAGCCGGTTCGCCAATCTTAATGTTCGTTAAAATTTTAATAATTAAATATTTTATGTAATTCCTACTTTAATAGCTTCTTCATTAAAATATTTTAAAATTTCAATTCACTCATAATATTATAAAGGCCAACAGTCATAACCTAATCTGTATATCTCTAATTTTCTGTTAGCTCCCGTAGAATTTATACTTTAAATTAAAGTGGAAAGGATGAATCTGCAATTAATCTAACAATATTTTTTTTCAAACAAAGCTTTTTTTTTTTTTTTTTTTTTGTAATATGATTACTGAAAACAGAGTCACTGAGCATTTAAACCTTATGGACAATAAAGAATATTTTTCTTAATTTATGTAATATCTCAAGAACTCGTTAACAAAATTTTTTCAGATTCATCATGAGCAGGTCTATTAATTAACAATGTTTAATTTTAAATGCATCAAACACTAAGAAAATAAGCAGAATCGTTTAAAATAATCGGTCGAAAACGGGTAAAAAAATTACTTAAAAATGATGAATTTAAACTAACATAAATACAATTTAATTACAAAAGCATACAACTAACCTGTTGAAAATAGATGTAAACAATCAAAACACAATGCGTATACGTGAATTTACAACGCCAGTTACGGTAACTCAAATGCGTGAATTTTTCTACGCCAGTTGGGGTAACGCTATGCAGATTAGACATTTTTAATTTCCTTTATTCTGTGTTATTTTAATTCAAAAGTATTTCAGAATGAATCTGAAAGATCGATTAATTAACAACGTTTAATTTTAAATGCATCAAACATTAAGAAAATAAACAGAATCGTTTGAAATAATCTGCCGAAAATTTCTTAAGCCTATCCTCTTTAGCGTGGGGGAAAAAAAAAAAAAAAAAAACTGAAGCTTTTTACTCATTGGCAAAATGAAAAGATTTTTTTGGTGAGAAAGTTAGTTTTTAATTAATAATTAAAATTCTGATTAAAAATTCCAAAAAGGGACTTCAGGTGTACATTCCTGATCTCTAAGGTATACATGTACCAAATTTGGTAGCTGTAGTTCAAATGATCTTTTCTGTAGAGCTCCAACACACACACACACATTGAGCTTTATATAATAAATAATTGATTTGGCACTTTTCATATAATCATTAATAAAAAAATTTTTTTTTTCATAAACCGTGCTGTTATACTATGATATTTTATTAAACAGTATATAATATATCTCTAAATATTGTGCTTATAATTTTTTAATTAAAATCTGAACTTATCGCAGTAAATAATGACTTCATTTAATACTTTAAAATAATTGTTTTTTGTTTTATTTTTCTCTGTAATTAAACAAAAAAAATATTAAAAGTTTGAATTGTTTTTTGCGAAATTGTTATTTGATTGAAAAAATTAGAGACAATAATATAAATTATTTCAGTAGTATTGAGTTTTAATATAGCTTCTTTTTTCTAGTGAACCTTTTGAAAATCCACATTATGAGATGGCTGTGACATCTTCAACAAGTGAAGAAGATGATGAAGATATTGATAATCCTGATGAACCAATGGTAACTGAAAATGCATAAGCAGATTGTGCTATTTTAAACCATTATATTTCTCGTGTATTTACATACCTCACAGTTATGTATATTTTCATTTAATTATTTTAATAAAATATCACTTTCATAATTTTTTGTATTGTATTTTTGTAATTGATCTGTATTTGACACTTATCAGTATGTTGAGTACAATGTTTTTATTACATGAGGCTTTTTTTAATTTATTCAAAAATTTTAGTAAGAAACAACAGGATTGAATCCTTTATGCCTATAGATAATTATTTAAAGTCAATCTCTTCATGAACTACTAGTAATAAAATTTATTTTTACTTCTGCTTGTTAGGTTAATTATTTTTAAGTAAACTGCTTTTGCACATCTATGAGAAGTAACTAGACTGTTGGGTCATAACGGTCAAGATTTGGTCTATGAAAAATCTGTACATAGACCATTCTCTTCCTTTCTGTATATATGTTAATATGCACTAAAATTTATAATAACTAAAAGAGTAAATAAAAAGCCACAGTTTATGATAAATATCATGGTGATATATTAAATTTCATTTGTTTGCAACTAAAAACATAAATACAGAAATATTTATAATTTACTTTATTTTTCTCACATTTCCAAAGCATGTTGAATTTAGCAACAATTTTTCTAAATGCTTACAAATCAAAAAGGTAATCTGCCTCCTTGCTGGGACGTCGTCGGAGCCTGAGGGGGAGATGCTACAGTAATTGATTAGTGCAATGATGTAATAAAACATTACTAAATGTGTTCCATCTTTAGTCCTGGAAATTATTTGAAAAGATGTATTGGGTTGTTCGGAAAGTAATTTCGTTTTTTCCCGACAGAGGATTTAATTGTATTTTTTTGTACCCAACTTCACATTTAAGCCGTATAATTTTTATATGCTTTGAGAGCTCATATAGCAAGGCTTGTGTGTGAAAAATTCCAATTAATTCTACAAAGTAGTTTCTGGTTGGTGCCCTTTTAAATATGGAGAGCGATAAGCAGCCTTTTCGACATATCTTACTGTTTTACTACAGAAAGGGTAAAAATGCTGTTCAAGCCAGAATGAAATTGACCGATGTGTATGGAGAAGGTGTGTTGACAGTATGCCAGTGCCAGAACTGGTTCGCTAAATTTTTTAGATGGTAAAACCTTCACCTCAAATGAGGAGGTCAAAAACCACCTCGATCAGTTTTTTGGCAGCAAAGACCAAAAATTTTATGAGCGTGGAATTATGCTATTACCAGAAAGATGGCAAAAGGTGTTGGACCAGAACGGCCAATATATAATTTAATAAAGTATTTGTTTATTATATGAAAACTGTCTTTCATTTCAACAACAACAAAAAAAAAACGAAATTACTTTCTGAACAACCCAATGCATTTGTGTACAACATTAACTTTCAAAATTATTTGATACATCGAATTTTTACTTTTAATTTCCCGGATTATAATATAAGATCACAATAATTTTTGTTTAATTTATGAATTTTATGTTGAAACTAATTTGTTACATTCTTTTATATATCTTTTCTTCATATTTGTAAAAATAATATTTTAAAATAGATTTCTCTCTCCATTTCTAACATGTTTGACTCTTGAAATAGAATACATTTATGTGTTCACTAAAGCTTGTTTGTAATTAAATTTGGAGTTTTTTTACAAGTGACCATCAATGGCTATAAATTTAAAATCATTGTTATTGCATTATAATTTTAATGAAGAATTATTTTAGAGATATTAAAGACTAGATATTTAAAACATAGATAAGTTACACTTTAGTATAAATTAGTATTATTTTTATGATGCATGTGCAAGCTAAAACTAATACTGAAAATTAAAGCAGACTAAAAACATTTGTGTCTCTATGAATATCAAAAGTAGGAAACTATATCAACATTTATAGAGTATATTTTTCTATATAAAATAACATAAAATTTCTTGTTCAAATATTTTTTGGTTACATTTTGTTGTTGATCTAAAGTATTGTTTTGGTTATTTTAAGGAAATGTGTAAACACAGACAAACATAGACAAAAAAAGGCAAATTCTCAGATTTTATAAAGTCTTTTTATTATGTATTTTAAAGTAAAGAACAGGGGGAAAAGTAAAAATATTTTTGAAAATACAAATAATGAAAAGGACACATCCAGAAATAGATTTTTTGTAAAATACTCATATTTTTTACTTCATGATTTGTTTAATTTCATTAGCTGATATAAAATCTCTGATGTAATAAAATGCATTGTTCAGTTCTTGATGATCTAATTGAAATATATATATATATATATATATAAACTCATATTTTGTTTTGAACAATGGTTTCAGCAAATCCATTAATAGCATCCATTATTAAAATTTTGATACTCTTCAATTCCTATATAAATAAAGTTTAAATTGAACATTTCAAATAGTATTATATATAATATGCACTGTTTATACATATAGACTTGGAAAAAGGCAAGACTTAGGATTAGTGTACAGTTTCTTGCCAAACATGGCAAATGTTTACCATTTTTCACTTTAAGAAATGAATATAAACCACATTGACAAGAAATCTCCTCAAATAGTTCGATTTTGATGACTGGACATTAATATTAAGTCTAACCTAAAATAAATTATATATTCAGATACCACAATATATCTAACATTTTTTAAAAAAATATCTTAATTTTAGCAGAGTTTTTAATTTGAAATCTAGTTTAGGGTGCACCTTCACCTTGCCAAGGGTATCAGCAATAACAAGTCATCAAAGTCAGTTGGCTGACATTAACTATTTTATAATATTGTTTGTCTAGTCTACCTTAATTGCCATCCTTGGCTAAGTAAAGGAGCATCTTAAGCTAGATGTCAACCTATTTTTAGAGTTAAAATTATCGATGAATAATAATAAAATAAATAACTTTCTATAAATTTCAAAATGTGTGTAAAAAATAGGAAGACAATGGCAATAAGAGTCAGGAAAGTTACTGATGAAACTGAGAACAAGAAACTCATGCTGTTTAATAAATCTTCAATATTGTTTAATCTTCCACTCTTAATCCTGATATTGTTTGTAAGAACATTAAAAAGAAATGTTAGGAAAAAGAAATTCGTTAGTCAGGTACGTTTAGATGGATAAGGCACACTTGTGAATAGAAAGAATTCTTTGAAATATATATATCTATATATATATAATAATAATAATATAATCTCTGGACAAAGGATACACACTAAACAAGAAGTAAATAAATATATTTACAAAACGCTCCGTACATTTACAAGTCAAACACAATGGCAACAGCAAGAATTAGTCTTTGGTTTTGGCAACCAAATTTGACAAAGTCTACTGAAACTAATTGTTTCATACTCTAAAACTATTTTGCTATTGATTTTGTAAATAGATTAGAAAAATAAAATCAAACTCAATAAGTCAAATTATCTCTTTTTGTGTAATGATTATGTGAAATATACTTTCTGAAGGAGTGAAATTGATACTACAGTTTTACTAAAAAGTAAAATATTTTATAAGTCGAAAAAGAAAAAAAAATCAATTATTATTATGCTATAAAATGTATAAGAAATTACTATAAAATTGTGATAAAATGTCAACGCAATGGTAGTAAGGACAATTCTTTGTTTGATTAGATTTAGAGACATGAATAATGTTTTGAAATTATTTAAGAGTAACATTTGAGTGCTTATTTTATAACAGTTAATCAAATATTTTACTATTTTTGTATAAATTTAAATCTATAAATATTGTACTTTATTTTTATTTAAACTAATTCTTCAAAGCAGTTTGTTTTTTACAAAATAATGAAACGACGTAATGAAATATTAAAATAATTATATATATAACTACAATCATTGATTAAATTTTACAACATCCAACATATCCAATTATAGTTTTGTTGTAAATATGAATAATGACTTATTACTTAATTTTTATCTGTTATAATTGCTAATGCAGATCTGTAAAAATTTCCTATGGACTTTTTGCAGTTTTATAAATGTTTCACTTTAAAATAACTAACTGCTATTCAAATTTTATAACTAGAATTGGATGATATCACATTCAAAATAATGAAGTTCAATAATTTATTTTTGTATTTCACAGAATATAACTCTATTTTTATTTATTTATTGTATTATTACATTCAAAGCAGAAAATAACATACTCCTTTACAGTTTTAGAGATTCTATCATCTTTTATATTTAGACTGGAGATATTTTACTATTTTCGATGTTGGATTGAAATGTAGTTTATGGTGCTCATTCTCTCTTCAAGTATGCCAAGTCGTGTAGATCAAGATCCCTGACAATGGCTGATTTACAATACTATTTATCTGATCAGCCACCTTGATCAACAACCTGGCATTTTTGGTGAAGTAAAGGGGCACCTTAAACTAGATTTCAATCCGATGTTGACTAAGAGATAATCAGTTTTGATGAAAACAAACATGTTATAAAATTAACATTAAATACATCAATTGAGAAATATAATCTGCAAACTCTTAGCTTTTTCAATAAATGTTAACTTAAATCATATACGTATACGCCTGGAATGTTTTAATATGATGATCAAACAAAATAAATATGTGTACTTATATAATACAGGTTAAAATCTAGTATAATATGCCTCTTAAAATCACCAAGGCTGCCAACAGTGTTAAATCGCCAAAGAAGCAATTATTTTATTCCAAGTAGGCCAAACCTTGGTAAACAAATCGCAAATAGGGTTGGTATAACAACTCCAAATGGTGTCTGGGTTACCATGTTGACGGAAATTCGAGGCGCGTTAATAGATTTCATTTAACTACATATTTCATATTATGCAAAGTTTTCAGATTCCTTATATTATCACATGGTCAGTTTTATTTATCCAAATTTGGTTTGTTTACAGTGCCCCATACGACTGTCATAATCACCAGGTTCTGTGGAATAGATAATTCATCTGTATCTGAAGACAAAAGAAAACATCTTGAAAGTGTTATAGATGTCTAATTAATAATTTTATTTATTTACTTGCTTTAAATATTAGGTATGCAAGATTTCGATGTGACCAGATGTTTCTTATTGCTGTTTAGATACTATTTACAAATTAATAAAATTGGCAATGCATTTAGAATTCTTGAAATTATGACGTTCTTACATATGTACAAGTTATGATAAGTCTCAATATTTTTTCATCAAACCAAACGTGTTTCTCAACTATTTAGAAAGCCTTAATGCAGTTTTTAGCATTTCTCTTTTGACTTCACAGAATATTAGCTTCAAAATGTTCACATTTCCATTGCACAACGCAGAAATTTTTCAGTCCACTTTCTATGTTTGCTTTCCATGATAAACCCGTATTTTGAAATGTTAAGATAAGCGATTGCCAAATTCCTTTCCTGAATGAATTGGCAGTAAGTTGATTTCTAGCCTATTGTTTGTTTAGCCTGAAAACAGATGTGGAAAATATCCTTCGAATTGTACTCTTCATGAACACAAACGAAAGTTCTTCGTAGATTGGGCAAATAGTATAAAATAGTTGATGGAAAGAAAAATGATTTTCCGAAACGATTCTTTGATTGAATTCAGTGTCCGCTTATCTTAACGAATCTTCGATTGTTTGCATAGCTTTCTATAATATAAAAAAAGTCTATATATTTGAATTTTCTGCATAAGCACTGAACATTGCCTTAGTGAAGTTGATCTGAAATATCTTTATTCAATCAACAACACGGGTGACGAGGAGTCTCATCATGATATTCATGACTTGAAAAAGATTTTTAATCACTTAATCTAGTCATCACCGCCTTCTCTTTCTCTTCTTTTTGTCTTTCCGCCTGATTACCGTCCTGACCCCTTTGATCATGTCGGCCGCTTTCTCGGCGATCATGATGATGGGTGCATTGGTGTTTCCACTCACTATTGTGGGCATGATGGAACCATCTACGACACGAAGGCCGTGGATTCCTTTCACTCTGTAAAAGAGAAAAAAACTCGTGAACTGTCATGAAGTGGAAATTATATTATTTCTTTTTTTTTTGTTTGAAAATGGAAAAAAAAAATCATAAATTATTGTGATAATGAAAACCATATAATATTTTTGCTTGAGAAAGAAACAAAAACGGGGTGGGATGGGGACTTAATAGTATTTATAATGTCTAGCTTTATCGCCACACAATCGAAAGATATCACCATTATGTATGAGAGAACATGTCGATCTTAGTGCAGTCTGGAAATTGCTAATTAACCTTAATAGCACACAAATGCTGTATAATATTGTATGACATTAATCAATATTCGTACTATTGTATAATACTGTGGAATATTCATTATCATATAATATCGCACAATATTGTGAAACCGGTTATGCTACCAGGGAAACCCATGCCATAAATATCAACAAGTATCAAATCCTTCAATTATCATGAGAGTGAACATTATTTTATTAAAACTATTATTTTCTTTATAAATTATTGAAATCATTGTGTTTTTGGATAGAATTTATGGCATCATAGAAAAAGTAACAAATAGTATAATTTCACCTCAAGAAGATTCTTTTTTAAAAAAAATTGTTTCTGCAAATAGATCACTACTTGTTTATGAAGTACTTAAAATAACAGAGAAAGGTCAGTTTTTAATCATTGCTTGGATATTTTTTTTAAAGCACGTCCTCTATAGAATAGCAAAATCTTAAAAAATGATGAACACTATTGCCAGAAAAATGGTATTCTGCTACTTCTGTGGAATATGAGCAATTGATTAATCAAGTATCAGTGGGATCTGCTGGAAGTTAAGTGGTAATATATACAAAAAAAAGGAGTTTTTTTAAAAAAAAATCTTGAAATTAAAATATGGTTTTAAGATTTAAATTCAAACTCCTCCCTCCCCCCCAGTCCCCTACTGAGTTTGTTAAAAAATCATTTTAAAAAAATTGGGGTTTTTTTTTTCAATTTTTTTATTATTTTTCTTTTATCTGCAATTTAAAAAAAATGTGGCAATTTGCCTTTTTTAATTGTACAAAATACTGAGAAAAGTGGTTTACCAATTTTAAAGGTGTGCCAGGCTTGAAGAAGAATTATTTTTGCAATAGAATGTAAGATCGAAAGTGCGAAGGGAGAGGCGGGCTACAAAATATGCGAAGTATGTTTCGCTTCAGACTTTAAGACACCAAAAAGTTATTTTTGAACCTGCGTGTTATTTGCCATTATCGTATTAGCCATAATGCGTATAACTTTTTACGCTGTTATCCATACAATTTGTTTATTTTATTATTATAAATTTATATTCTATAAAACATGCGTTATATATTTTATCTAGCATTTCCTTTTTTTTTTTTAATCTTTTTCCATCAATAAAGAGTTGTAATACTCCCTGGCTTTGCATTTTTGGTATCGCATTCTATTGCAAAAATGACTTGTTTCGGTAAATCTGATGTATCTTTAAAATATTTAACGCCATTTTGAGACACTATATATTTAAGTAAAGAAAGTAATTTGATTTGTGCAATTTCAGCAGATGTTTTCTATCCATTTGTTAGTGCAGTGATTTTCTTATACATTGCGTTTTCTTATTTTCTTTCAGTTCTTTATTTATGGAACATTGTTTTTTAAATAGTGTGTTTAGTAGTGAAAAGCGTATAAGCTGTCAACAGCTATGCTACACTTGCAATTGCTTTTGTATTGTGGTCATGTTACTCGGCTGCGAACCACAAGGTCTCAGGTTCTATTCTCGCTCATACCAATCCGCCACAATTTTGCAGAGATTATTTAAGTAAGAAATATAGATTATTTCATTCTTCTATTTTGTTTCCCATTTTAAGAACTTTGAATAACCCTTATAAAAAAACTATTTTTACCTACTTTAAAATTATTGACGTTCAAAATTCGACATCCGAAAATTTTCTACGAATAAAACTCTATAACAATTTGACAATTAAGATTTCAACTCGAAATTTTCTAGTAATCTGGCATCCTCAAAAAAAAAAAAAAAAAAAAAAAAAAAAAAAAAAAAAAAAAAAAAAAAGGAAAATCTTTCCAATATACCTGAGCTGTGGATCCACCACGGCTGTAGGATCGTTTGGTGCCCCCATCTTGCAGGTGCCAACAGGATGATAAATGGTGGAGGTGTAGGAGCGTGCCACGCATGCCAAGTACTCGTCGCTGTTCTTCACGTAGATCTCGCATCCTGGCATTGTTGTGTCAAATTGTCTTCCACCGTACTTCTTGAAAGCTGCAGATTCGCCGAAGGCCATACAAATTTTCATAGCTGAAACGAATGATATTTATGGTTTTACTCAGTACGGTATGTTAAAGGAAACTAGCAGGGAAGTTGCTAAGTTACTTTTTTACTAATACAATGGATTTCAGAGCAAATGAAAGTTTGATAACTGTAAACTACAAGTCCCATTAGTATGGTGTGGAAGTTTGAAGAGGGGTTGCCATATCAGGCAACTCGTCATCTGACCACGATTATCCAAAATTAAGAGGTCCATCCCAAAATAGCTCTAGTGTTGCTTTTAAACGGGACATTAATATAACTAAACTGATATTACATGTTAGTTATACTTTTTAAAAGAGGGAAAGCACCTACGTTAACGTCGATGCTTAGCAATTGGTGAACTCCTTTTCTTAATATGTCGCATGTTTTCTTTCATATGGACATGAATTTAAAATATGATTTTTTAGCAAGTTATTTGTTTGATTATCTATTATGCTTATGAAACAAGCGTGTGCTAATAGAATAGACACAGAGAAGATCTGTAGTCAAATCTTCATGTTATATCTAAGCTATTCCTAAAGAAAGACACATGAAATATGATTTTAAGGGACATATCTCTACTAATAATAGAGAAGAATGTGTGCATTCGAATTTTTACAGGCCAGACTGTTTGAAGAGTTACTTGATACATATAAATTATGAAGGATAAAAGTGTGCACCACAAAGAGTTTTTTTTTTTGAAATTTTAATTAGAATTTTGATTATAAAACATAGAAATTTTTGCTTTTTCCGCAATGATTTCCGAAAATATTGGGCAAAAGTAATTTTTATGCAGTTCCAAAATTCAAAAAGTTAATTTTCAAAGATACTAATTTTATTCCCATAATTTTTAATGATAGTTTTTCAATATATTTTACAATATTTTCGTTGTTGTGAAATGAAACCTAAATTGTTACCATTGTTGCTAATAAATCATGATTTTTTTTCTTCCATTAGTGAGAATAAAGATATCAAGAGCCGGCTTTATCTCCATATTGAATAGTTTGTTTTTTAAAAATTTATTTCAGTAAAATTTGTGAATACGGGGTGGCAATTACAGAATCATAAGTAAGTATTGAGAAAATTTCTTAATTATTGTGCATTTTTAAACACTTTTATACTATCGTTTTCTTATCTAGGTGTCTTGTTTTCTTATTCTGCTTCTCTGTTTTTTTTTAATATTATTATTATTAAATCACAGAAATTCTTATTGAATAACCTTTTGGTATTTTGCGTAAGTCATGATAACTATTCTGTAGCATATACAAGATTTCAATGTTGAATGATAATTCTTTCTGTTTTTATAATTTTTGTGCACATGTTTAGACCCAGCAATTATGTTACTAAAAAGGTGGAGTTTAAGCACTTCTCATATAAAAATTAAATTTCAGATTTTAGATAAAATGACCGAAAATTAGAATGGAGTATAGCTCAATGAATACATCTATATAACGCTTTTAAAATAGTACGAGTTATATAAGCAACCATATTTTATTTGTAACGAACAAAATCACGATTTTGGTATATTTATTATTATGGTAGAGATAATGTCTACAATGATAACAGCTAAATGTTTTGGAAGCAAAAATAATAACATTATAGATGCACACTGTGATGCACATTTTTTATAATTTAATAAACGTTTTGTTTTTAAAAAAGCATTATGAATGACTGAAATTAACTACAAAAGAATTTAACATATGACTGTCAAAGTTTGAAATTAAAAGGATTGCTGAGATAGTCGCCAAAACTAAATTTTGTGCACAAGCTGTAACTGGCATTTTGGTAAAAGAATAGAGTACTGATTTTCTGACAATATCTGCAAATCGTTCTAAAAGTAGAAATATCAATTAAAGAATACAGTTAAGTTACCATACTTGATAGTTTATCTGCCAATAAAAATTACAGTTTGCCAAATAAAATTAATAATAAAATTACAGTCTGCCAATTAAAATTACAGTTTTATACCATATCCTTTTGCTCATCTGAAATCTTATATAATTAATAATTCCGACGAACTAAGAGATAACCAAAAAAATATGCCATATATTTTTAACTAACCAGTATTTAGTTAAAAATATACATAATGCCGCTATTAAAATCATGTTTAGAGAATTTACATATTATTTGATAAGTACTTTTTCAATATTAACGCATAAATGTGAACATTTAAGCGATAACTTTTCGTTAAAAAAGAGATATTTACAGACAAAAATAATCCATTGATGTATAAATTTTCCGTATAAATGCATGAAATTTTATTGGACTTACAGTCAACCATGGTGAGCACGTCCTGCGGATGAGTTAAATATCTGGGATCAATCACGGGTGGATCGTATGGATCGGGTGATCTGAGTTTAATGTACCCTCTACTTTTTGGTCTCAACAAGACGGGACAAAATGTGTAAGAATCTCTGTATGCATATGGCTTGTACATCTTCTCCCACATCTGAAAAGAAAATATTGCTTAGAAACAAGAAAAAAAAATTAATTTATCAAATGAAATTACTGATAAACTTAGTTAAATTAAGATTATTAGGATTGTTAAATGTTACATCTACTAAAAAAAAGAGGCATATAAAATTGTACAAATGATTTTAAAAAAAGTAATCTATGTAACACAAAATGGAAAACATATGTTTCCGACAGAGAATAAATTACAGCGATAGTAAATAGTTCACAATACAGTGATTATTTACTACATTAGAATTCAACAATGAATTTCGTTTTCTGAACATCAACTTTTGCTACAACACTCAAATCTTAATCGATCATTTTGGATTTGACTTGTGTTTGGTGAGGACAAAATGTAATTTATTTAGTGCAATAAAATGCAAAGTATTATTTAATGATGAAGATACTTTTTAACTATAAATCTTCAACTAATTATTGAAGTGATGCACTTGATCATTTACTAAACTGCAAATTACCTGTTAACTGCATTTCAAACCTATTAATTGTGTTTCAGTTAAATAAAAAATAAAATTAACCACAGGACCATATCAGAATGCGCTGCATATCGATCACTAAGTAGTTAAATTTTACTTTTAGGATTTATATAACAATTATCAATAATACAATTAAAGTTAACTATTCATGGTATTTTCGTTTATTGGCATCAATCGTCTGCTAGGATGTTGAATGGAATATTTGATTATACATTTAGACTACTCGTGTATTACACTCAGGAGAAATTTTCAAAAGCATGCAGCTTTATCGTAAATATTTTTTAAAAAGTTTTTGTTTATTGATTTTGGGTTATAATTACTTCTCGCGTTTGTCCGTGCACTCGCTGAAATGTCTGCCCACCGTCTGCTGCTGGAGATCCCGATAGGAAATGTATTTCAACGTCCGGATAATCCTCGGTCTTATTAGCGTATTTTGTATTTATGAAGCCAAGCCCTTCAACGCCTCCGAGCACAGTTAGAGGACCTGAAAAAAATTACAAATTTCAAATGTTTTTTGAAGAAAAATATCATTGAGTTATAGATACTTGTTTTATCTTATATACTATTTCTCAAAATGGCTGATATATTTTTAAATTACTCAAATTATTTAAAATTTAATTTAAGTATTTTTATTAATGATATCTTATATATTAATTAGGAGAAAGAATATAATTAGTAAAATATAAATAGGAGAAAGAAAACATTATGTAAAATCAACCTTTCAAAACGTGGAAAATTGATTGAGAAATGCTTAAGAAAATTTGTTGACTTCAAATGCTTAGATATAAATTATATTTTATTCGTGTTACTTTTTATTGAAATGTAAAAATATAATTTAAATTTAAAATTTTGATTAATATTAACAATTGTTTAAAGGAATGATTTAAGAACTCGAAGAAAGATCTTATTAAGAATATTTAAATGAACCAGATTATTCTAACTATTTATAAATTCGCTAAAAGAGTTCACTAGATTTGTTCAGCGTTTTCAAAGGCAAAACTTATATTTAAATTAATCGATGTATTCAACTTAAAATCTTTCTTGTGGATTCAATATTGAGCGCATTCTTCTACATTAAAACATTTCTACATTCCTTAATGTTCCTTCATTTTTAGATTTGCATCATTAAATATTTATCTTGAATTCAAAAATAAAAGTTATTTAATCAAAATATAGATATATCATTATTTGAATGATGTACTTGTGTAAATAAAGATTTCTTGCAAAGAAAAATCGCTTTTAAAGTTTTAAATAGAAATAACATCACACTATGTATAGCGTTTTAATAAATTATAATTACTTACAAAAGTTTCATACTTTATCTACTTCCTTATTTTCTAAAAATTAAAAAAAAAGAAACGGTGCACATATCTATTTTGTTACAAGCAATAAATACTATCTGTTAAAAAATAAGGGGAAAATGCAGCTATTTGATAGTAGAAACCCTTCATATACTGTCAAGGAAATGAAAGCCCTTTTAGTTATAAAGTAACTTCTTATCCCCATACTCGCGATGCTGTTCAGAAAGAAGTATCGAAGGTAAGGATTCGTTGAGGTTTACATGTACTATTTAAATAATAATTACTTAAATTACAAAATTTCAATTATATATATATTGAAATATTATATATTATATTGTTTTTTTAGTCAATATGCATAACATAAAAAGCATCTTTAAACTTTATAGTTATTAAAAATGAAAAGCAAAATGATGTTTAAATGTTTGACAGAACAATGCATTTCTTTATCCTTTGATTAAAAGAAATCATGAGAATACACGCACCTCTGCCTATGGACAGATATCTGAGGATTTCTTTGAATGTAAACACTCTAGGTTGAACAATAGCAACAGGCTCGTCGACTAAATAATGGATTCCACCAGGAAATATATGATCTTGCAAATTGTATCCAACAGGGAGATCTGCTACAACTGGGATCTGAGAAAATAAATGAAAGTCAGTTTAATCCTGTTATATACATATCTTTTTATTTATTTTAAAAAAATCCAGATATACTGTCAAACTGTCAAGAAACATGACTAATGTTTTTATTACTTATCAAATGTTATGAATTCAACAGCAACAAAAAGTTAACACTGTTTGTTTAAAAACAAATTTTTAAAATAATTTTTGAGATTTATCTAGATGTGATTATGTACGTGAAAATTGAACTCTGATTCATATTTCCTCAAAAAATATATTTTCATAATTATATTAATAGCAGTGTATTACCAAAGCAAAATTTTACCAACTGAAGTTAAAATATGTCGAACATGTTTAGATATTTCCCCCCTTATAGCGTTATTAAAAAATTTTCTTCTAACAAAAAAAAAATTCTGAATAATCTCTTCTTTTCATGTTTGTGTGAAGTAAGCATCGCACGCATTCAATCAAGTGTACAGAGAGTAAAGGAAGAAATTCGGGCAATTTATTTTGAAAAACTAGTACACCTAATCTAAAGGCTGATGTAGTCCTTCGAAGGTATAATGAATTATCTCTCTATATATGAACACGGGAAAATATAATAACAATATAAATCAACAATACAATCAATCATTATAAATCAACGGGAATGATTTCACCAAGCCTTTTTCGGGTACACCTTAATAAAGGTAACATCCCCCCCCCCCGTCCATAAAATGGTCACCTTGAATAAGGCCGCGAATCCTTTGCTTGTCATCATAGTAGTTATGAAATATAAATCTTTGGCGGGAATTTAGCATTTTTACTGAATATATTGTAATTTTTGGTGATTTTTCTGAGGATTAATCTAGGGCATTTAGCAATAGATACATAAAAATCGAATTTGTGTTTTAGACGCTTTTTTTCAACCGATTGAAACGAAAATTTCACATCGAAT